>SJYO01041852.1:95537693-95669129 GCA_006410555.1 Capra ibex
CCCGGACACCCCTGTGACTGTTACTAACGTCCCGGGTTGGGCCTCCCCTCCCGGCCCCCGGGACACCCTCGGTCCAGAGATCCTGCTCCTTCTTCTCTTGCGCACCCTTCGTCCGGTCTCGGCCCCGGTACGTCCCGCCCCCTCGGCTCTCCTCACACACACACACACACACACACACACTCTCGCACACGTACACATACACAAACGTCCGATCCCGGCCCCGGTACGTCCCGTCCCCTGAGGCTCTCCTGACACACACACACACACACACAAATACACTGACACACACACAGATACGTGCACTTACAGACATATACGGACATAAACATACACGTATATAAACACACACACGAACACAAACGTGAAGAAACACAGACACAGACACACATACGTACACACCCAGACATACATAAACACAGACACACATCCGTACACACCCAGAGACACACATAACCACACAGACACACATACGTACACACCCAGACACACACATAAATACAGACACACACACACATCCGTACACAGTCAGACACACACATAAACACATACACAGACACACATCCGTACACACACAGACACACACATAGACACAGACACACATACGTACACACCCAGACACATAAACACAGACACACACACATACGTACACACCCAGTCTCACACATGAACACAGACACAGACACACATACGTACACACCCAGGCACACACATAGACACAGAGACACACACACATACGTACACACCCAGACACGCACATAAACACAGACACACACACATACGTACACACCCAGACACACATAAACACAGACACACACACATACGTACACACCCAGACACACACATAGACACAGACACACATACGTACACACCCAGGCACACACATAGACACAGACACACACACATACGTACACACCCAGACACACATAAACACAGACACAGACACACATACGTACACACCCAGGCACACACATAGACACAGACACACACACACATACTTACACACCCAGGTGCACACATAGAGAGACACACACATACGTACACACCCAGGCACACACATAGACACAGACACACATACGTACACACCCAGACACACATAAACACAGACACACACACATACGTACACACCCAGACACATGTATAGACACAGACACACACACACATACGTACACACCCAGACACACACATAGACACAGACACACATACGTACACACCCAGGCACACACATAGACACAGACACACATACGTACACACCCAGGCACACACATAGACACAGACACACACACATACGTACACACCCAGACACACATAAACACAGACACAGACACACATACGTACACACCCAGGCACACACATAGACACAGACACACACACACATACGTACACACCCAGACACACATAAACACAGACACACACACACATACGTACACACCCAGACACACATAAACACAGAGACACACACACATACGTACACACCCAGACACACACATAGACACAGACACACACATACGTACACACCCAGGTACACACATAGAGACACACACACACACATACGTACACACCCAGACACACACATAGACACACACACACACATACGTACACACCCAGACACACGTATAGACACAGACACACACACACATACACACACACATAGACACACACATACGTACACACCCAGACACACATAAACACAGACACACACACATACGTACACACCCAGACACACACATAAACACAGACACACACACATACGTACACACACATAGACACAGACACAGACACACATACGTACACACCCAGACACACACATAAACACAGACACACACACACATACGTACACACACATAGACACAGACACAGACACACATACGTACACACCCAGACACACACATAAACACAGACACACACACATACGTACACACACATAGACACAGACACAGACACATACGTACACACCCAGGCACACACATAGACACACAGACACACACACATACGTACACACCCAGACACACATAAACACAGACACACACATACGTACACACTCAGACACACACATAGACACAGACACACATACGTACACACCCAGACACACATAAACACAGACACACACACATACGTACACACCCAGACACACACACAGACACACACACACATACGTACACACCCAGACACACACATAGACACAGACACACATACGTACACACCCAGACACACATAAACACAGACACACACACATACGTACACACCCAGGCACACACATAGACACACAGACACACACACATACGTACACACCCAGACACACGTATAGACACAGACACACACACATACGTACACACCCGGGCACACACATAGACACAGACACACACACATACGTACACACCCAGGCACACACATAGACACAGACACACACACATACGTACACACCCAGACACGCACATAAACACAGACACACACACACATACGTACACACCCAGACACACACATAGACACAGACACACACATACGTACACACCCAGGTACACACATAGACACACACACACACACATACGTACACACCCAGACACACACATAGACACACACACACATACGTACACACCCAGACACACGTATAGACACAGACACACACACACATACGTACACACACATAGACGCAGACACAGACACACATACGTACACACCCAGACACACACACAGACACACACACACATACGTACACACCCAGGTACACACATAGATACAGACACACACACACATACGTACACACCCAGACACACACATAGACACAGACACACATACGTACACACCCAGACACACACATAGACACAGACACACACACACATACACTTACACACAGACACGGACAAAAACGTAGACACACACTACACGCGACACGTTCCTCTCTGTCTCTGTCCCCTGAGCTCCCGACCGTGGGTGCCGCGTGCTCGTCCAGAAGAGGCACACGCACACGGTCCGTTGGGAGGGGACGAGACGACCGGCTAGCGCTAGGGGTCGAGAGCCGTACGTCCCGAACAGCCCCCGGAGGGGGCCCTCTCCGGCCGTCCACACTGATCTGCACACGTCGAGGGTACAGCTAGGTAGACCTCGGGGAAGGACTTGCCTCCCGGTCCGCCCCAACGTCCCCTCAGCACGCCCGGGTGTCGGGGGCCCTACCGGGGCCCGTGTCGGTCCCCGTCGGAGGACGAGTCTGGTTCTCCTGTGTTCGCACGGGGCACCGCCGATACTTCACGCCCGCGACACTGGTGTCGACCCGAGGACACCGGCACGTCCGGGCGCACAGGGGACAGGTGTCCGACCGTCTCTTTCAGTTAAAATCGGGTTTATTCTCCGCACCGAGATTGCGAGGTCGCTTCGGGGTTTAAGGTCCACCTGAGCTCAACTGACACTGGTTCGGACCCCAGCTCAGTGGTCCCCCGGTGCTTGGCGCCTCCCTGTCTGTCTTCGTACGTCTCAGTGGCTGCTTCGTCTTAGTCCCCTTTTTAAGAAGGAGCTCCTAGACGACACGAACAGGGAGGCCGAGCCAACCATTCTGACAGCCGGCCAGGGGTGCCCTTGGGTTGGTCGAAACGCAGCGGTTGTCGTCTCACGGTGACGGTTCCTGATTCTCCGGTGGAAGGACTGGTCCCCCGCTCCCCACCTTCCCCCACGTCGACGTCCCGGTCGCTCGCTGAGTCTCCTCGTCGGGGATGGGTCCACCCTAGGGACTCTTCCCTGCTAGTGGAGGAAGGAGTCGTCGTTCCGGGTCCTGGGGACGCTTCTGTGGGTCCGTACACCGTTGTGCAGGGGGTCCTCCGTGTCTCCGGCGACAGTTCTGGTTGTCGGTAAGACCACCCCTGAGTCCCAGTCCTGGGGAAGCTCTTCCTGGGGTGGCTCGACTCTCTCCCGTGTCTCCGGGGCTGGGGACCGGAGTCGGTCCGCGTGCGACGTTCCACCCGGAAGGGTGGGAGGGTGCAGACTGTGTCTGTCACAGTGGTCACCGTCCGGTCCGGAGCCGGTGTCTCGACTCTCGTCAGCGTTAGTGTCGACTTGTGCCTGACCGGCCGTGACTGGAACACGGAGGTCCGACTCGAGCCCCCGCCGAGGGTGGGCCCTGGGTGAAGGTCTGGACTAGTGACTCGACGGGCTAGTGTCACGGGGACGACACAGGTCGGTGTCGCCCCGGGAGTCGTCGAGGGAAACAGAACTTCCCCGTCCCCCCTGGGACCCCCGCCACTCGTCGGAGACACACTGCGACGACGACTGAGTCGTCCTGGTCGTCCTCCTCCTTTGGGGGAGGCTGGAGGCTCGAGTCGTCGTTTCTTTCACCGGTCTACGCGGGTGGGACGATTGCACCACCCCCGGTCCCACCCCCCAGAACCCGTCGACGGGGACGGGGACGAGTAGGGCTAAGGTAAACCACACTTTGGAAGTGTGTTCAGAGCCCGACGTCTTTACTAGTGGGGTGCGACGACCCCACTAGGTTACCCTACACGACTGGTCGCACCCGGGCCGGTGAGGGCCGGTGGGGAGAGGACCGACGCGTACCGGGTGGGGGGTCCCGGAGTAAAGGTGTTGGACCCGGACACTCCGGGTCCCCTGAAACGTCGAGGAGCTCGAGTCTCAACGGTCAACGTCCGGCATACACGTGGTCGGGTCCGTAAAATTACCGGGCACGGGTACTGGGGGACCGTAACTACACTACGATACTACTCCAACGATTAGAGGTTGTCATGATCGAGTCGTCTGCCGTGAAATAAGGTTTTAGACGGGACCGAGACGCTCCCCTGTGTCCTGGTGCGCGCACCAAACGTCGAGTGTCTAATGCCGGGGCCACGAACCGGGACAGTCGCCAGGTCGTCCTAGGTGGACGGCGGTAGTCTTGGTACTCGGTTCCACTGGCGTCCCTACTGCCGTCGAGGGTGAGACAGAGACGGCACATAGCCCAGGTTCCGTCCGTGAAGGGCGTGTGTCGACGCTTGGTCCGACCGTCGTTCGGCCTCTGTCCACGGTTGTGGGGACGGGGTCTCAGTCCCTGTCGTTCCGTATTTCGTTACATCTCGACCCCAAGTCGGGTTGTAGTGACCCGTCGGGTCCGGGAGACGATTGGTGTCGCGAAGACGTCCGTCCCCCTCCGGTGACACAGGATACACCTCCCACGAAGCCTCGGCCCGACCCAGTCGACACGTCCCTGACGGGTGTACCACTCAGTGTCCCTGTCTACGTCCGTCCGCACTCTTGTCTCCGGAGGACCCTCGGGCGACTCCCCGAGTGCCCTTCACTCCGTGACCTGTCGGTTTCGTGTCTTATCGCACAAGATCTTAAAGGACCGTTGAGTTCCTGTCTCTCGGCCCCGTCGTCGATCCCGTCACACACCCGCCCTTACTCAATCGTCTGGACCTCTCTGTCTTTTACGTCCTCCCTCTCGTCCCCTACGGCCCGTCGGTCCGGAATTCCCCACTTCCCGGTCCTCGGACTCACACTCGTCTCCCAGTCTAGTCCACCCTCACCCCTGAGGACCGGGACCCCTTGTCTTCCCGAGTCTTCGTGGAGTCAACCTTCGAAGAGAAGGTCCCCGAGGTGCAGGAGTCCCTTCAATGTTCACTCCAGTAGGAGTTTTCGCTCTTCTCCCTTCCCTCGGTCCCTTTGTCCTCTTCCACACTCCAAAATAGTCTTGTCACTCTTTCATCAAACCGATTCCTTCAACAAAGCGGTCGTCCCACCAGAGTGCCCTCCAGCCGCAGTGTCGCAAGGCACCTCTGGAAGACCACGTCGAGACATAGAGGTTCGGTGTCCGGTGACGAGCCCTTGTCTCGGTGGTTCCACTGGAGTCCGATGTTTTACCGACGTCGTCGAGGTCGGACCTGTAGAAGGAGAGTGTTTCAGGTCTACGACACCAGTCCGGTGTACCTGTAGGGTCCTCCTTGGGGATATATTGAGTGACAGAATTAGGAGTCGGTGTACCATGAGATGAAAGTTCGTCCTCCACCTCAGTGGGGTACAGGGTTCGTCCTCCACCCCAGTGGTGTGCAGGGACGTAAACCCGGTCCTGGTGGTGTCTTTCGACTACTACTACGGTTTGAGTCACGAGTCGGACGGTAGGAGTGGAGTCTACCTCCAGTCAAGGTCTCCCCGTGGCGCCACTACCAGCCGATCTGCGAGTACTAAACAGACCCCGTTGTAGTGTGACGGAAGTCCTAATTACACGTTTTCCTCCCAAGGGGGTCGTCGACTTTTGCGTCACTCCCCTCTGCCCTGTGTCCGAGGACTTTGCCTTTTGCGAACCAGACCTCCCTCACGAGAAGTAAGCTCCTATCTATTGCCCTTTCTTTATGTCGGTGTCGGAGGTCCCCAGGCTTCTTGATAGGACGAAGACTCTGGCGACCTCCCGACGGAACGTCCAAGTCTCTCTTCGTACCAACCACGTGTTCTCGAATAATTTCCTTCGACCTCCTTTAAAATCTCTGACATACGCAGCACAGAGTCACCCTTTACAGTCTTCTACACCGGAGAAACTCTGTCTGTCTTCTCTATGTCCGACTCCTCCTCCCCTGCGGCGACCTCCCTCCACTCCGCCCTCTCGCTTTTCCCTCCTCGCCTTAATCGTAGATAAACGTAACTTTCATTATTTCTCGTCTTCCGTCTTCTCGTCTAATGGAGAGAGATTTTTATTGTTTCCTTACTCCTTCTCTCAGTTATTTACGGAACATCCTCTACCTCTCTCGAGAGGGTAAGTCGTGTCCGAAGGAACCCTTAATCCCGTGTGTTCGGTTCGACCTCTTTCAGTGTTGGACGTTCAATTTTCCGGGTGCGTCATAGTCCTGTTTCAGGTAGGACATTCCAGTCCTTAACTTGGTTTTCTAATTTTTCAGAATGTTTCAGATGTGTTTTGTGCGTGTTATGAAGGGTCCTCCCCCTACCCGTCCTGACTCCAACCCTCCGTTTATCTCCCTAACACGACTGACCCGAGTCAGACTCACACTCAGTAAACAGATCTTTCGTCTTCCCAAGTACATCTAAACTTTCGTAAGTTTTGACATTCTAGACCCGTGGAAAGTGTCCTTTTTATGGGGGTTTCTGTAGAAAGATAGTTGGTTCCTAACCAACCGGTGGACTACGTTTCTCGACTGAGTAGACCTTTCTGGGACTACGACCCTTTCTAACTTCCGCCCTCCTCTGTCCCTGCTGTCTCTTACTCTACCAACCTACCGTAGGGGCTGACCTACCTGCACTCAAACTCATTTGAGACCCTCAACCACTACCTGTCCCTCCGGACCGCACGACGTCAGGTACCCCAACGTTTCTCAGTCTGTGCTGACTGACTTGACTTGACTTCTCCACCAAGTTTTCGGTCGCGGGGGCCACACGTGAAACCCTCCGTCCGCCCCGACCGCCGGCGGATTGACAAGTCGCATCGTCTACACGGTTGTCTCCTCTCGTTCTTCGACGTTCTAAGGGCTCGTGAAGGGACTCCGGGCTCCGAACCACACCTGAATTCCTGTCAACGTCCCACCCTAGACCGCGAGTCTGACCGAGACACGGAAGACGAAAACCGCAGCTCTACCCTCACTGGGTGCCCCACCGCACCGTAGCGACAGAAACAAGGCGGTAGGGTGCACGGACCGACAGTAGGTGGAGTGGGGGCCGTAGTGAGTACAGGGGCACCTTCCACAGGACTCTTCGACCCCGTCTCCACACTAGACCGGTTCTTCTCCGTCCCCACGTCTAAGTCTGTCTAGACCCGTGGCAGGAGACCCCTCCGTCGATGCCCATCGCACACTACCTGCGCGCCAACCTCCGTAAAACAAACGACGGCATCTGAGCCCGCCGACGACCCTTGAAAGTTCGTCAAGGACTCTCAGTTCGTCGAAGACCAGTTCAAGAGGTCTCGACGGGCTAAAGTACGGTTTCTGGCTCCGCAAAGTTTCTGTCAAGGGCTGAACGAGCAGTGGTCGGGCACCAGTGCGTTCGGAGGTCGTGGGAAAGACTTTGGGGCACAGACGTCACAGGTCTCGTCGACCAGCGGACGCAGGGTGGTTCCGCACCTCTCCTGGACGAGAAAAGAGGGGTGGTCTGGGCTGGTCGTACTAAATTCCACGACCGCAAGACCTCCTCCTCTTCGGTCGGAGGGACCGGCGAATCTTTCTCGACCTCGTAAACGGATCTGGACACTCCCGTCGACGAAGGACGTTCCACCCTCGTTGAAGTGGGTATCCGTATCTTGTTTTTCTCAGTGGACGGAGGGTCCATGACCCACCAAGTCAGCGATTTACTTTACTTGTGTCACTTCCAATCAGTGAGACAGCACAGGCTGGGAAACACTGGGACACCTGAGTTCGAGTGGTCCGAGGAGACAGGTACCTTAAGAGGTCCGTTCTTGTGACGTCACCCAACGGTAAAGGAGGAGGTCCCCCAGAAGGGTTGGGTCCCTATCTTGGGTCCAGAGGACGTAACGTCCGTCTGAGGATTGGTGGTACTTCCACAGGTTGAGAAACACTGGTATACTTGACGTCGTGTGGTCCGAAGGAACGGGAAGCGATAGAAGGACTCAGCCACTACGGTAGGTTGGACGAGTAGGAGACAGCAGGGGAAGAAGAGGACGGGAGTCAGAAAGGGTCGTAGTCCTAGAAAAGGTCACTCGACCGAGAAGCTTAGTCCACCGGTTTCATGACCTCGAAGTCGAAGTTGTAGTCAGGAAGGTTACTTATAAGTCCTGTCTAAGGGAAATCCTACCTGACCAACCTAGAGGAACGTCAGGTTGCCTGAGAGTTCTCAGAAGAGATTGTGGTGTCAAGTTTCCGTAGTTAAGAAGCCGCGAGTCGAAAGACATATCAGGTTGAGAGTGTAGGTATGTACTGGTGACCTTTTTGGTATCGGAACTGATCTACCTGGAAACAACTGTTTCACGCCAGAGACGAAAACTTGTCGGACCTTCGGTACACCTAAGGTGTCCTTCACCGCGCCGTCCTCCCACGAGTGGGGGCCGAGAGTCCACCCTTTTGAGTCCTCTTGACCCGCCCCGACACCCCCCTCAGGGGCGGGGCGCTGAGGGTCCAGGGCCTACCGGGTTGCCGGACGTCAAGGAGATCCCAGGATTCCAACGAAACAAATGACAAAATCCTCCTTCTCCTGAAAACTACCTCACACACACCCCACCCCCAACCCCCCCCCAGGGACGGGACCCTTGGCGACCCAGACCTTTGGTCCTCCTCTACGAAGGACACCGGGGCCCGACATAGGGGTCGTGGCAGTCCTTGGTCCCCTTCCTAGTGTCGACTTTGGGAGACTGGGTCCGTCTCCGGCTTCGAGGTGGTTTGTAGAGTTGGGGGCTTGGGGTCAAGCCGTCCCCCCGGAGGTACCGTGACCCCTAGGGGTCCTTGGACGGACCCCACCCTCGGTCGCAGGCGGTGGGGGTCGCACACGTCGGAGGGGTGGGTAGGGGTCGTGTCGGAGACGGGCACACGACGCGGCGTGGGCACCCCTCCAACCCCCGCTTCGGGGAATGTCTGAGTCGAACCGTAGTCCACAGTGCCGACGTTCGAGGGACCCGAGACCCCCGAGGCCCACACACTGGCAGATCTGGACCCTCCACCGTCGTTGCGAGGGGTGACAGCGCCGCTGAGTTCAGTCATAACTTGGCGGTCCGGGTCGCACACAAATACCGAGCTAGGTGTCTCCAGTCGAATTCTTGACTCGCCGTACAGGCACTGGGGCTTGGATCCCTGTGGCCCTAGTCACCCAGTGTGACTTGTAGAGGACCCGAGAGGAGGAGGTCTCAACGGAAGTAGACCGGGTCCAAGTCCCCTCTACCGAGGACAAGAACCGCCGGTTGTGTCTCGAAAAGTTCTTTGTGGGGGACCCGGCCTTTGGGGGTAGGAGGGTCCCAACCACACCCTCACAGGGGCCCCTGGGGTCCCAGGGGACTACGTCTCCCCACCCCTACCCAGGAGCCACGGAGGGTGCCTCCCGACCATAGACAGTGGTGGTCTTCTGCCCCGCCCCACCCACACAGAAGCACCGTAGAGTCTGAATATTAATGCACAAATAATCGCTCCAGCGGGCCCAGTGTGTGTGCGGTAGTGGCCGACGTACTCCTCGGCCACGACTGTCAATGCAATATCGCAAGACGCAGAGGTCCCGGGGTCCGCGGTATCCCCAAAGTCATTTGACAGGGACTTACTCCTTTACTTGCGTACTAGTCAACTTCATTTACTGTCACAAATAGGACGACCTTTCTCTTGTGTGTCTCCTTTCCTAAAGGTAAGCTCTCAGAATGCCTACGACTTCCTGCAGAGTTCCAGCCCAGTAGAGGGTCGTGTGCTATGGGTCGCGCGGAAAGGGTGTCTGACCCCACAAGTTTGGCACCCAAAATAGTGACGGGTCATACCCCCGACGCCCCGCCTAGGCCTCCAACCAGACAGTGTCAGGGGCAAGGGGTATTCCGCCGTGGGGTAGTCCGGCCCGGTCCGGAGCGTCCCTTCGTGGGCCCCGGCAGTCCTCCGTCTCCGTCCCCGGCTACTCCTGTCCTCGGAAGTTACTGACGTCAAAAGTGTCCTTCCTTTCTCCGACCCGACCGGGCTCATTAAACCGTCTGAGACCCTGGTCCCGTCGTGGACCGGGTTGCCGCTACTCCAGTCACCTGTCACCAGGGCCTCGCATACTTGGATCTCTCCTCCACCGAACCCCACACCTGAGACCGGCCGAGCGAAGTGTACACTTTCGCCCCAAACGCCTCTCACCAGGGCCCTTCCCGGCACGGAGGTCCCAGTCGCTCCGGGGTCGACAGTTTCGGAGTCTTGTTCCTCTGGAGGTTACGGGACGGGAGGCGGGGACCCGCACGCCCGACAGGGTCCGGTGTGACTGAAGAGCCACAGGTCCTGGTCGGGGGGTCCGGACCTCCACTCAGATGGACTGGGCGAAGTAGTAGGGATGACACGGAGGACGAGACTAAAGACCGATTGACCAGCGACTTTTCTATCAGTAAAAATTCTCGTAGCATTTTAACTACTACAGGGGTAGTATTTTCAAGGACCCAGTGTCTGTCGTCGAGTGCAAAAGGGACGAAGGGGAATTTCTCGGCCCGAAGACTAAATACGACTAGTTCCGAAGCACAGCGGACGAGGGTCTCAATATCGACCTCCATATTGATAGGGGTCCAAACAGAGGCAACCAACATCTTTCGTTTTGGTTCTTGAGACCCCAGGGAAAACGACTCAAAATTTTCTTTACTTTGTCCGTAAAGGAAGAGTAAACGTTCGGACGGTCCTACACCGGGTACACGTTCAGTCTCCTTTTTCGTAGTTAATTTTAGCCAAGATTACTTCGAATTGACCCGGGGAGTGGTTCGTCTTGGTGGGCGACAACCTGTCGTTCGCCACCCGTCTCCTGACGGGACCGCCTACCGAACCTCCCGTCTCCGGTCGACTCTCGTGTGCCTGGTAGTAGACCTCTTCACTCGAATGGACTGAGTCCCGCCAACGAAGGAAGATCGTTTCCTTCCCGGGAGTAATAGTCCCCGTACTGGTCGGTTGTGGGTCGGGTCGGGGTCCTTCCCCTCTCACCTCCACTTCCTCCGGGGGGGCCCAGTGGACTAGGAACTGGAGACTTTCCCCCCAGGTCCCTGAAGTGACCACCAGGGCACCAAATCTACGGTACGAAGATTACGTCCCCACGCCCAAGTTAGGGACCAGCCCCTTGATCCTAGGACATACGACGTACCGGACCGATTTTTTTTTTTCAGGACTTTCCAACCAGGACCACCCACTACCGAACCCAGGGGCTGAGTGTGTGTCTGTGTCCGGTGGGGAGGAGCCACTGGGTCCGCAGGACGTCTCGGGTTCGGCTGTGGAATAAGAACGGCGAGACCGGTTCGAGACAAGGGGGTCCAAGGTACAGTCCACCGTCCAACCGGTCGGGGAGCCCCGAGGAGACAGACTTAAGATAGTCGGGAGTCACCCGACACGTGGTCGTCACCGGAAAGACGAGGACCGGGACTCCGGTCACGCGGTGTGTGCGGGTGGGAGGGGGACCGTCACTAGAAACATTTTGGTCTTTGGACCGGTAGGGGGGTGAGGTGGTTTTCCGAACCTACGAGAGGTGTCTCCGGGGCGGGTTGGGGGTAGGCGTCTGTCCTCCGGGTGTCGGACTAGGGCGGGCGAGAGACCTGGACGAGAGTGGACGGTGAGGCCAGAGGACACCACGGGGAGAGGGGGACGACTTGAGGATAAATTTGTGGTACTGGGTCGAGTTTATGGGTGGGACGTTTTCAATTTCAGTGAGTCAGCACAGGTTGAGAAACTCTGGGGTACCTGATATATATCAGGTACCTTAAGAGGTCCGGTCTTTTGACCTTACCCATCGGAAAGGGAAGAGGTCCCCTAGAAGGGTTGGGTCCCTAGCTTGGGTCCAGAGGGTGTAACGCCCGCCTTAGAAATGGTCGACTCGGTGTTCCCTTCGGGACGTTTGGGGTGGTGGTTTCCGTCACTGGAGTTTCCGTCGACGAGGAAGAGGACGCCAAGACCGTATGAGGTGTGACACCTGTACTGACAGAGGGACCGACCTCGTCCGCGGAACTCTTCTCAGTGAAGGGTAGCTGGGACAAACGTCGCGGCCCGTGTCTCGCCATAACTCTTCCCTGTGTTTACGAGGGACTAGGTTTATAAATCCAGGAGTCCGATTTTCGATGATTTTCCTGGTACGAAGAAAGTACTTTCTAAAAACGGTTTCTTTGTTTTGTACACGAGATGGAACTGGGGAGGAATATGGGGCAGAGTTGGGCCGGTCGTTTTACTTTCGCAATCAGAATAAGTCAGCACAGGTTGAGAAGCGTTGGGGTACTTGACATCGGGTGGTCCGAGGAGACAGGTACCCCTAAGAGGTCCGTCCTTATGACCTCACTCTACGGTAAAGGAAGAAGTCCCCTAGAAGGGTTGGGTCCCTATCTTGGACCCAGAGGACGTAACGTCCGTCAAAGAAATGGCAGGTTCGGTGGTCCCTTCGGGGTCCTTCGTTTTACGGAACAACCATTTTGAGGTAGGTGACCTGTGAGGAAGGGCAGGCGGGTGTTTGGTTCAGTCAGTTCTGTGTCTCCGACCTAACCCTCTCGGCTCAAATAATCGTTATGTGTTTCTACCGTGCGGGCTCCCGCGGTCAGACACCCGATGTGGCACATTTTGACATCTTTTAGGTATCGTTTCGTCTTTTCAGTTCACTTCGATAATGTTTTAACCCGTTTACCTGACTTTTACTCATAAAGGTTACGCTCAGAGAAGACTATTTAAAAAGAAAAAAATGAAATACTTAATTTATGTACCACTTTGTCACTTTTATATAAATGTCAATAAATTTTACCTGTAACGGTTGTATAAATTAATTTTTTTGGAAAGGGCAAAGAACGGACAAAGTTTCTCTTAAAATTTATACTGAAATCGAAAATTTTTTATGTTATTCCTTTATTAATGTAAGAATTATACTTTTGTAAAATGTTGAGTGTCGGTACCAGTTAATTGCGACTTGTGCATATTAAATTTTCAATTACAATTTCAAATTTCAATCACAAAGGAAAGAAAAATCTTTTTTTTTTAGTTTCTAATAGAATAATTTTTGTGGAGACCAGGGATTCTTGATACTAGACTACTAAGGTAGACCTCTCAAAGAAGGCACCGTTGTTTATCTTTGTGGACCACTACGAACAGACGACAGTTCGACCCAAATAGACCTTCCTGTATTGACTCAATAAAGTGTTTTCTACCCCACGTGTACTCCGGTTGTAAGGGACGTACACTTCGAGAGAGCAGAAGTGGTTCCTGTGTCCTGTCTGTCAGGACGATCCCGAGCCCCGGGTGGTTCTCCGACGAAGACAATGACCCTACGACTCGGCACACATCATACATACACACACACACAACCCCTCCCCGTACTTTTACAATTAAATAAAGATCAAATAAAGTGTCATAGTTGGGTCAGGTAGTACCCCTATTATTATTCTGTCATTCCTGTTCTTGTTGTTTTATGGGAGAAATTTTGATACGGTACCAGACTTTAATAATAAAAAGGTAATTTTTGGAATTAAATCCCCTTTTTTTTTTTTCTTCTTCCGTTGTCAAATTATGACTTCACAACGACTCACCTCCACCTCTGCGGGCCCGCAGGACGACCGAGGATCTCCTCCGCAGCGACCCGCCTCGCCGGGTCGACCCTGTGTCTGTGCGTCCCTTCCGGGACGGGCTCACGGGCGGGGACCCGGTCCGACGCTTCCGAGGTCAGGGTCCTGTCTGCGACCACTTATTAGTCTCTTCCGACGGGTACCCGTTTCAAATGTAAAGGAAGGTTTCTCCCGCGACTGTGAGTAAGAAGCCCTTTCTTTCCGACCCCGGCGTTTGTTGTCGCAAGACGGGTGGTGGGAGTGCGGGTCGGGTCGAAGTCGGGACGCGAGAGGGGACCCTTTACGTTTGGGTCGTCGGACAGAGTCACTTGTCGTCGGACTTGGGGAGTGACCCCCGGCCGGAGGTCCCGGTCCTGTGTGCGGAAAGTGAAAGACACTGTCTAAAAAGGTTCAACCGTGCAGAGGTCGGGTAGTCCCAGTAGCACCCAAAAGTGCTTTTGTGGGGTTTGATCGACTCCCTGGTCCCTCCACCTGTTCCCCTGCCAGGTCGACCTGTTTCGGTTCCACACACCTGGCTCCCGGTGCTGACCAAGATGTGTCAGGGACCCTCTTCTCGGACCCCTCTGCGCGCACGTCCGTGGGGCCGGGGTCCTCCGAGGGCGTCCGCCGAGAGCCCTCCGCCCCCCGACAACCGCGGAGCCTGGGGGTCTGACCGGGACGAGTCGAGAGCCACCGGACCCTCCCCGTCAGGAGAGGGGAAGGACTCGGGTGCAGCTCCCACTGCACCGCACGGGAGATACAGACACGTTTTCCAACCACTTACTTACTTTTTGTGATATTTTTACATCACATCCGATGGGTGAGGTCATAGGAACCCGAAGGGACCACCGAGTCGACCATTTCTTAGGTGGACGTTATACCCTCTGGACCCAAGGTAGGGACCCAATTCTAGGGGACCTCTTCCCTTTCCGACGGGGTGAGGTCCTAAGACCGGACCTCTTAGGATACCTGACATATCAGGTACCCCAGTGTTTCTCAGTCTGTGCTGACTCGCTGAAAGTGAAGTGAAGTATTTTTACACTTTTACTCCCCTAAAAGTTCCACCTACTTGGGAACGGTTTTGTCTCGGTCCTTGTGTTCGGTCTCTCCGACTGCCAGCGGGGCAGGATTCCCTTCCTGGAGCTCTGGGGCCCCTCCGCTGACAGAGTGCGGTCCCGAGACCAGGCCGGTGGTGCAAGTAGAGTAAAGCCAGTCCTAGGATAAACCGGTCGTGGGACACTAGTGCTGGCAGACAGCCTCCCTACCCCTGCACCGGGTTCCTAGGCGACGAGGGTCCCCTACCCCCGGACGTGGGGCCTCGTTCCCAGGTCCGGCCGACGGAGAGGGGGCTCGACCGAGGCAGTGGTGACGGAGGACCAGAGGGGACCCCGCTCCCCCGTCGGGGGACCCCGCGTAAAGCCCACCCGATGTCTCTAGCGACAGTGACGGTCCTAAGACTGTCCTACAGGTGCCACACAGATTATACATGTCTATATTTAATTTTTGATATGAATGACTTGTATATGTTTATTTATTGAATAAAACTTCGTTTACGGAATTGAAAGACTAACTTAGATTCTACAGCTCCCTTTGCGTACTGTAGTGTGTCGAACTGCGACCACCGAAACTGGGGGTGCCGCGGGCAAAATGCACCGACGCCCCTTGCTCTGTCCCAACTTAGGAGGCAAGAGAAATTTTCCGAATACCAACACTTTCACTTAAATTTTTGCACCCAAAAAAATCCGTCCTTTATGCATGTGGTCCTCAGACTTCTGGTCCCGGGTTTAGGACGGAGACCATGGTTGGCGACAGGAGCCCACGGTGGGTGTCTCTACCAGCGCCGCTGACGACGGTTGGCCGGG
Source organism: Capra ibex (assembly GCA_006410555.1). Lineage (NCBI taxonomy): Eukaryota > Metazoa > Chordata > Mammalia > Artiodactyla > Bovidae > Capra > Capra ibex. The sequence goes on from SJYO01041852.1 coordinate 95,553,690, forward strand.
TGTCGACCAACTGAGACGGGTGGACGCGGTCCGATTCTAGTGGAAGAGGGAAGAGTCATTACTAGCCTCGGACTGACAGGAGAACCTGTTTCGGCCGATGGTTAGTCTCCTCGGCCTGTCGGTGCTACCTCTTGCGAGTGAACTGGCGTTCCGTCGCCCTTAGATGTCACCGAGTGTCAAATACCCTTGAGTCGAAGTATACTGCGGTACACCAGGTCGGAGGACGCACCTACCCTCTTGTCCCCCTCGTCGCGACCCCTCTACCCGAGGCGTGAAGGACGGACCTAAAGGACCCCAGCCCCGGTGTCCATACCCGCTCTGCGCGGGGGTGGGCGGCATAGTTGATGCCTCCTACTTGGACTCGCAACCCTCGGTCCACCGTCGAGCGTCTGGTCTGTCGGTCGAAACGCTCTTTAGGTCCGAAAAGTCCACCCGAGGCCCATTTGTCCGAAGGGACTACCGAGTCTACCATTTCTCAGACGGACGTTCCGCTCTCTGGGCCCAAGTTTGGGACCCAGCCCTTCTAGGGGACCTCTTCCTTTACTGTTGGGTGAGGTCATGAGAACGGACATTTCAGGGTACCTATCTCTTCGGACCATCCAATGTCAGGTTCCCTAGCGTTTCTCAGTCTGTGCTGACTCTGAAGTGTACCAGGTCCGTTTGTCGAAGGCCAAGACGACGCTTTAAGGATCCGTGGTTTTGGTAACGGGACGAGACCAGCCATTTCGGTCGGTCCCGGGCACGGCCGGAACCCCCGGTGGGACTGGGACAACGGCTGTCCTTGTAACTGGTCGCACCGGACGTCTTTCGCACTCGTGGTCCTGTACCGGTGTCCTACGACGGACGAGCGGGGGACGAGGACATAGACTGCCGTTTGTGGGCGTCCCGTCACCCACGGTCCGGGCGAGGCCGCCGCCCCCCGTCTCTCGGGTACGTGCGCACACTGACCAGGAAGCCAGTCGCACGTCCCCGGAGACCCCACTGACTACCGACAGGACCCGTCACCGGTGCGAAGGGTGTTCCTCATAAGGACTCTCCAGGGAGACGTTTACCCTCCCGACCGGACCAGGAGTCTGGGTCTACTGGGGTCGGACACCTACCCGGACAGGGATAGTGTAGAGTCCGAGGTCTTTGTAGGGTGTCCTCCGTCTGTCACTACGACGCTCTCCGGGACGGACCGTCGGTCCGGGGACCCCTTGCTCACACAGGCAGTGGGGTTCCGGCGGGTCCCGAGACTCTGGTGGGCGGTCGAGACTCCCCCGGCGTCCCCCACACCTGCGCTCTTTTTCGTCCTTTCCTGCGTGGTGCACTGCGTGGGATTGGGAGACGGCGGGAAGGTTTCGCCCCGTCTAGTGAGTATTTTACGCCGGGTCTCCGAGGCCGTTCGGGACCCGCGATCCACGTGGGCCCTGCGTCTGTCCTGCAAGGGAATTCCAGATCTTTCACAGGACCACTGTTTTGGTAGACAAGTATCTTCCCAACATTTTTGTCTGTTTGACGAAGTGTCGTGTCGAGACACCACTGAAATGGTCCGTACACCCTCCGCGACCACTCTGAGCACCCCGCCACCCCCCCACCCCCCACAGGGGTCCCGCGGGCTGGCTCGTCGCCCGTCGGCCTCCGGGTGCGACACGGGTCGCACGTCTCGCACAGGCGCAGTTCCAGGGACGCCCTGAAGCCAGACCTCCCCGCCCCTGCCCACCTTCGGCGGCAGATGGACCCGCCCTTCGACACCGAAGAAGTAGACGGCCTCGCCCCTCCGAGGGGTGGAAGACGGGAACCGACAGAAAAGTGTTTACTTCAACCTTCGGTTTCGCAATGTTCATTTAGAGAAATTTCCCTTGGTAATATGTCATCTCTCCCATACACGCCGCCCGGACCCAGGACCGCGGGTTCGCGTCAGCGCCCCGCCAGTGACCCGCGACGCCCCCGGCCCGCAGGAGACCGAGATACAGGGCAAGAAGTCGAGGGTGAGGACGGTTCGCTCCCCTCTCCCCCGTACACGTCCAGGTGTCCCGTGCGGGCCCCGGCCCCGTCCGGTCCGGCGGAGGGCGTGCGCGACCACGGGTCTGCCCCTCCTGCGCCGACGGGTCTCGACCTGCAGTCGGGAGGAGTGTGACCCTTCGGGACACTGCCCGCTGGACGGTGAGGGGTCGAGAGTCCCCGTGTGGGAGAGTGTGAGTCTCGTCGGGAGAAGCCCTCAGCCCATAATGGGATCCTTGTGACGGACCCTACTGCCGAGAGCTACTCTTGGGTCCTACTCAGGTTCCTCAGGGTCTTTCTTTCCGCTGGCACCCTCGTCTCCGGTGTACACGCTGCGTGAGTGTCCACCTACCTGCGAGGGCCTCCGGCCCGGCCCGGTGGTGGGGAAAGGAGGTCGGTGCCGAGGGGACGGTGATGCGAACCCTCAGGGCCCTTTTGGGGCGAGTTGGGGTAAGACAGTCCCTCCGGGACCCGACCAGAATCACCGGTCGACACGCAGACGGCGTCGGTTTTGGTGTCAAATGTAAATAGCACTCCCCTTTCGCGTCTCGTGCGTGGAGACGTACCGTTCCCGTCCGGACGCTCTACCCCGGAAGGTCCCCAATTATGCGACCAAAGAAACTGTCATTTCCTTTTTTCCCTTATAAAAATAGCGTAAAGGGAAGACGTTTATTAATGCCCCTGAAATAGCCTGTCGAGTTAAGATTTATAGAGAGTCCGTTTTGTATAAGGATACGTTTGATTCTTATGAATTGCCTACGATTCCTTTCCACCTTCCGTCCTCCTCTTCCCTACTGTCTCCTACTCTGCCAACCTACCGTAGTGGCTGAGTTACCTGTACTCGAACTCACTCGAGACCCTCAACCACTACCTGTCCCTTCGGACCGCACGACGTCAGGTACCCCAGCGTCTCAACCTGTGCTGACTCGCTGACTTGACTTGACTTGACTTGACTTCGTTTCACTGGTTACCGGGTGTTAGTAAGAAAAGAGGTCTAAATGGGTGTGTGTGTCCGAGCCAGTTTACGTGCACGGTACTTCCGTGTGTCACGTCCACGACAAATATTGGCGGTCGCAGTGTCTGGGCGGGCACTGGTCCCGTCGGACGCCGGTCGCGAGTTGTGACCGAGAGTAGTTTGTGGTCTGGGTGAAAGGTCTTTTGTCATAGAGGGGTCGGCTAGACGTGACCCGAGGTTTTGGCGGTCTCTTGTTTCCGCTGCCGTCGTGTCTGTCCGTCTTGGTCTCGACGTCCGAAAGGACTGGTGTCCTCCCTCTCTCCCCTCCCGCCGGGCGGAGGTGCAAGTAGTCCTGTTTGCTTCGAGTGGGCCTGCTTCATCCCGCTGACCTGGTTCATCCTAGAAAGGTGTCGTGTGTGACAGTCGATGTGGTGGGTCTTGACGCATGAAACTATTAGATATCGAAAAAACAACAACAAATTAAAAGACTCTAAGATTCAAACCGTAGTTTTGAAAAGTCACCTGTCACGGTCGCTTGCCGACTTTCCGTACTGCCCTACCGGGGACCCCGTGTCCAAATACCCCATTCCAGCCCCCTCCGGCCCCTCCCCAACCTCTTCTCGTGCGGAACTGAAAAAAAAACAGAATTCCTAGGGTAACCAGTGGACCGGTTAGAGACGAAGTAGTCACTTCTGTGTTCAGTCTTCTTCGGTCCTCCGTCTTGGTCTCGACGTCCGAAAGGACTGTTGTCTACCACGCCCGGATCTCTGGTCCGAAACCGGCAAAGACTGAGACTTTCCTGCCGAAGGACTTCCTCCCAGACTGAAATCTTCTCTTGACCCTTCTATGAGCACCTTGTCATAGATTGTATGTCGTCGCCGTCTTGGCTTAGTCCTCCGGTACGACCGAGGAGTCGGGGGGTGCTAGGGGTTGTCTGAGCCGCGACTTCACGGGGGGAGGACGGACGTCGCCGCGACCCTAGCGGCGGGGGGGTCCTATGGACGTGGGGAAGTCGTGACGGCGAGGGGGTCGCCCGTCCCTCCCGTGAGTGGAACCGAAAGGCATCGTGCACCGGCGCCGTCCCGCTCAACGGTCCCCGGCCGGCCGAGAAGAAGTCCTGCCGACGTGACAAGTGTCCGTCGCCCGGGAGACGTAGCGACCAGAGTGTCGACCTGTACCCACTCAAGAGGTCTCAGGCTACGGACTTTTGACCTCTGACAATTGTCTTTCTCCTCCGCGACCCACTCCGCACCCAAGGTCCAGTCGTCATAAAAGGTACTCCCTTTACAAATTACTTCTTTCGCCCGAACCCTTTATCCGTCTTTACTGTTGACTTCTTAACCACGAAGACACGCCACCACGACCTCTTCTGAGCTCTCAGAGACCCCGGACGCTCCTCGAGTCACGTCGGTTGGGATTTCCTTTGGTGGGGACTTGTATATAATCTTCCTGCCCACGACCTCGGCACCCCACGCCAAGGACCGTCACCGGTGTCTGGTTGGGCCTCCTCCGGACTGGTGAGTGTCGGGCCAGAGGTACCCAGTCTCGTTCAGGACTCCACCTCGCCTCGCTTGGACGTCAGCGGGTCCGGGGTCACTCTAGCGTTCGACGAGGACATTAAACGACAGGAAGGGGTTTGCTCCAGAGCTCCTGACTGACGGGACACGAGTGACGCATCGCACACTACCCTCTGTGACCAATCTCGCGTGTCTTACGGCAAAATCCTCTTCTCACGAAGTCGCTGGTAAGGATCCCCACCGACTCTTGGGGGGATCTCCGACGTCGGTCGAAGAGGTGTAAAACGAAGTGAACCTTTACGGAAGTTTCCGGTGAGACCGACTCCCCATCCCCACCCCACCCCCACCCCTCCTCCCTCGACGAGGCAGGTGGGGGGCCCTTCGGCTCGACCTAGGACTGTCCCCGTCGGGCACGGGAGGGGGTCCTGTCCACACGGAGCACCGTCGGCGATAAGGGTCCGACACCAGTCCCACCCCTACTCCGACTCTCGGCGTGTGTCCGTCTACCGTCGAGACCCCAGGGTCCTCCCCTGAGGTCTCTGTCCTCGTCTGGGCTCCATCCCGTGTCCCTTCCTCTCGACCGTTCTCCCCCGACTCACCCTCTGGGAGCTCTCCTTCCCTCCCAGGGTCTTGCACCCCAGTGAGGTCTATGGCTCTCGTCGCTAGCCGCGGGTCTCTGTGCTGTAGTCTGCCTTTCTTGGACTGGTTGGGTTATAATATGGGTCTAAAACGGTTTTCCTTCCTTTGTTGAACCCCAAAGGTGGTGGAAACTTTTTTTCAAGTCACTCTGTCTCTTCTTTTTTAAGTCCCAGGCACTGGAACTTTGTGCCGGTTCTCGCGCAAAGTCCACCTGTGCACTCGACACAGAACCGCTCCGACCACGACCTCCTACCCCTACCCAGTGCTGGACCCTCTCGTACGGGCCGGGGAGAGGGCCCCTCGTCCGGTCGACATGGACGCCCGACCTACAGGGACTCGCCCCGAGTTACCGGTCGGGCTCCCACTACGGCGGCCGGTCGCGGAAGAACTCCGAGAGGAACTGGAGACAGTCGAGGTCGAGGTCCAACTGCGCGAGGCAGAGGAAGACGAATGTGAGGAGGAGGTCGAAGAAGTCGAAGAGAAGGTCCTGGTGGACCCAGAAGGACGGACCTTAGGGTCTCCTTGTGATGACGAGGTCGACTTCCGTTTGTGAAGGTTCGTGAGCTCCTGCCTGTAAACCCCTGGGGGACGCTCCACGAGCCGGGTTGGGACCCCCAGAACGAGGGGTGGGTTGATCTCAAAAAGGGTGGTTTGAGGTTAGGTCGTCAAGGACTTTCCTCGTCCCAGGGAAGGGTTTACGGGAGGAAACACATCGACCCTCTTATACCTGACCCTTCGTCTTCTGGGACTAAGAGTGTTTACCGTCCTTAAACCCCGGACCTGGAGTTGTGGGAGTAAAATTTTGACTCCTTAAACCTGATCCACCGAGGGTTTCCACGGTGACTGAACTTTGCAGACTTATAAAAAGACAAGAGTGAAAAAAGATGGGAACTCAGTAGAATAAACGATTATGTCGAGTGTAGAGGTATCTTATATCGTGTAAGCGAAGTAAATAGAATAAACTTTACACAGTACGACTGTGTTCTCCTGTCTACTTACACGGGTAACGTGTCTATTCCTTTGACTAGGGTTCCTAATTGGCTGACTACCCGTACCGGGGTCGGACCACGGACCGTCGTGTGCTCCCAAGAGAAGAAGGTCCGGACTTCGAGCCGATTAGACAGACGTAGAAGTGATTGGACGTTTGACCTTTGTGTCTCCCTTCCTGAGAGAAGGGTAGGACGACTGGACCCCCGAGGACAAGTCCAGAGACGGACTCGGAGACTAGGGAAAGGGACAGGGCCCCAGCCCCACCCCCGCAGAGTATCCTCTATGGTGGAGGACGGGGAGGATATCCGACAGAGTCTGACCGTGTGTGGTCAGAGGGTAGGAAATTCGAGACTTTCACGAAAGGAAGAATTTTTTAGTGCATCCGTGTTTCAGTCCCTACCGACCTCGACGGCCGATTGACGACGTGTAGACGGTCGAGGAGACCGTGTCTACGGCTACCTTTCGTCCCCGAAGGGAAGGTTTGGCGGGACCAGAGACGCAAGGAGGAGGAGTGGGGGTGGGGGCTGGGCTCCGGTTTCCTAGTGTCAGCTGTCACAGTAGGAGCGTGGTCCTAGTCTGAGTCGGGACTCGCTTCGTCTGACTGCAAAAAGTCCCGGGTGGGGTCTCGGACCGTGACGAGCGGGTCGAAGGGCCCCCTCCTCCGGACTGCTGTCCGGACTGGATCTCTGTCTACCCGACGTCAGGCGTGGCCCCACGGGAGGAGGAGGGCTGGGGGGCCCCAACGAGGACAGGGGGACCCGAGAAGGGTAGGTGCTCAGACGGTGGTGGGACGAGGACGACTAGGGAGACGTCCCTTGTCCCCCGAGGAAGGTCGGGGTGCCCCCTCGGAGGGTGGACCCGAAGACGCCTGCTGCACAGGAGGGCGACTCTCGGGGTAGTGTCGGTCCCTGGTCTCGAGACCTCGGGACCCCGAGTACGGGGGCTGTTGAGCCGGCAGTCGTGGGCTCCTACCCTGTCGAGGGCCGTGGGTGGGTCCGGGGTCATCCCCGGACCAGGAATGAGGTGTGACGCCGGGGACGGGGTCCGAAGGTCGTTCCGAAGACTTGACCCTCTTCGTGACGCACCTTCCTGCTCTCGGACCACTCCCAGTCTGGGACCCGCCTCCACGACCGGGGCGCCCTCCCCCGGGGGCGTATGGCCACAAGTGAAGCTACCGACGGGAGTCGGGGAAGGAGAGGAACGCGTCGACCCGGTCGGACAGAGCGTCCGGGAGGGCGGAGAAGTCGTCGAGGAGGAGAAACCGGACGTCGGCGAACCGTAGACGGAGGTGGGCCAAGAACGGTATAAACATGACCAGCCGTAGAAAGTTTTATCTTTCGTAGCCATCCTTTAATCCAAATTGGTTCGTCTACTACCCGGTTAAGTATTTCGGGCAAATCAGGAGGTCGAGGTATGTTACTTAAGTTTCGCTCAGTAAAACGGTAAGGTTGTTCCTTCTTCTTGTCCTGCTCAAACTTGGTTTGTCTTTTCACTGACCAAGGCTACTAGGCTATAAGAAACTTTGTTTAAAGTCTCTACTTTTGTCTTACAAGTCAAGTTTTAGCGAGTCAGTACGGACTGAGAAACGCTGGGGTCCCTGTCATACTTCTCCGTTTTTTTATATTTTCCTATAATCTTTTAAAGAAATTGAGGAGGGTAGCTCTGTCCTAAGGTGCATATGAGAAGTTTTCTAGCTCTCACTTGTTCTGCAAGACGTTAGACTCTTCTCCCCAGATAGCCGCGGCCTCTGTTAGAGGACTACGTGCGCCCGGAGCGCGGCAGTGCAGACTGGGAATGTTGCCACGACAACTGAGAAGATGACTGAGACTACCGTGGATACGGGGGAGACCCCACCGTCCCGACCGGGGACCACACCTGTCTCTACCATTGTCCTTAAACGACCCATGGACCCGTGCACTCTTCCACTTCCCCGTGCGTCTCGGCGCAGACCTCGGGCTGACGGACCCACCCCCAGGGTTGAACGGTGGGCACGACACACCGGAGGTTGTTCCGGGACGGAACGGGACACGGAGGCCAAAGGAGTGGACGCGCTGCCCCCCTCACTCTCGCCCGTCAAGTGTCCCACCACCAACGACAAATATCAGGGAGTCAGTACAGACTGAGACGCTGGGGCACCTGACCTCGGGTGGTCCGAGGAACACAGGTACCCTTAAAGGTCCGTTCTTGTGACCTCATCCCACGGTAAAGGAGGAGGCCCCTAGAAGGGCTGGGTCCCTACCTTAGGCTCGGAGGGCACAGAGGACGGAACATTCCACCGAAGAAGTGGCGACTCGGTGGTCCCCGCGGGAGTGTCCCGACAATACTCCCATTTAATTGTGAGTAGTCTTGAGACTCGTTCGTGTCTTGCTCGCGATCCATTTACCAGTAATTTGTGGCTCTCGTCTATTGACTCGTCTCTCCTTTGATCGGAATTCCTGTCACCTGTCCGAACCGGTTGTAGTGTGGTGATCGATTATAGCACGATTTGGGGCTCGGACACGAGAATAGGAGATTAATACGACCGGAATGGTCTTATTAGTTCCGAGTGTTAAGACACTCTTCTGTGAACTCTCAGGGAACGTGTCGTTCCTTTAGTTTCGTCAGGTAGGATTTCCTCTAGTCAGAACTTATAAGTAACCTTCCTGACTACAACTTCGACTTTGAGGTTATGAAACCGGTGGACCACGCTTCTCGACTGCGTGACCTTTTCTGGGACTACGACCCTTTCTGACTCCCGTCCTCCTCTTCCCCTGCCGTCTACTACTCTACCAACCTACCGTAGTGACTGAGCTACCTGTACCCAAACTCGTCCGAGGCCCTCTGTCACTTCCTGTCCCTTCGGACCGCACGACGTCAGGTACCCCAACGTCTCACCTTGTACTGACTCGTTACCTTGTTAAGACATCGAGGGTGCCAGAGGGCTACGGGGGCGTCGACTGACGAGTGTGGACTATACTGAGTTCCGGAGGGCGTGGGGGCCGGAACCCTCGAGTGTAGGGTGCTCTATGGTGTCACCAAATAAACGTACGGACTGTGACAGTGATCTGACCTTTACTGAAGACCCCTCTTCGGCACCCCCTCCTTCCCCACGGTGTCAGTCATTATTTCCGTCACCTGGCCCCTTCTCCGGTGCTGACACCCGGTCGTTGACTGGAGGGCCTCGGAGTCGAAGTCGGGGGCATTTCGTCTTCACGATTTCGGATGGAACACGCAAATTTTTTTTTTTTTTTAGCTGCGGACACGATTTGGGGAGGGAGACTGTCCTGTTGCACTGCGGGCCCGGCACCACCTGTGGGGGTCCGTCGAGAGTAGGGTCAGTCGTCATTCCCTCGGGGGTCTCGTGACAGGTGGGAGGGTCCGTTGCCACTCGGGAAAGGTCGGTGACGGTCGCGGAGAGGATTTGGGTCGTAAGTGGTCAAGAACGTTCCGTTTGGTGCCACTGGCGCACTTTGACGTAAATGCCTTCGTCCACGTGTCGGCAGTTAGAACCGAGATAGAAGGGGAGTGATTTTTGGGTGGTTGTGGGAGGGCGGGGTTTCCTACTATCATTTTTCTAGCGTCGTACTCTTACTGGTCTAGTTGGTGGACTTTGCATTCCCTGAGGGGACCGCCGGGTCCCGAGTTCCGAAGGGGAAGGTCACATCCGCCCGGGAAGTTGGGCAAACCCCTCGTTTCTAGGGTGCACAGAGTCCTAGTCTTTTGGTGTTGTATTTTGTCTTCGTTATAACATTCTTTGAGTTGTATCTGAAAATTTTACCGGGTACAGTTCTGCCTTTAGGATTTTTCCGAACTTTCTTTTCGTGACGAGAGCCCCCCACCCCACCCACCCCCCCCACCTATGGCGCATAAGATGTTTGTCGCACGTCAGGTTGACGCCGGCGAGCGAGGCTAGATTCGACGAAGGACTGTTTCGACACACGTCAGCGTCTGGCGGGGGACGTAGTAAGTCAGGGGCACTTTACTTGCGGTAGGCCCTACGTTACGCTGTCCGACTCGCGCCGTTTTTGTGTGGCGTTAAAGAGGAGAAAGTAGTGACCAACGGTGGTTTCCATCGTTCCTGAGGGGCGGCTTCCGGAGTACTCTGTTCCTCTCGTTGACAGACCCTTTGTCTTGTCCTCGCCCGCGACTCTCCACCTCCTCCGTCTAAAGGACGCCGGGCCCAAGATGTCGTGTCCCCTGATGTCTGTACGATGGGACAGGGGGTGGACGGAGAGGGGTCCACCCGGCTTTTCGCATTCATGTGGACTGAAGCACTCCCTTTATTCCAGACGGGCTTTTTGCTCCAATCTTTCTCGTGAAATTTGTTCCCCGCTGTTACTCCGGGTTGTCCCCTCACTCTGGCACAGACTCTTCCCGTCTCGGCCCCTCGACTACATGTCCTCCGGGCACGAAGGGGTCCCGTCCGTGGTGCTCGCGGGGCCTTGCTGTCGCCCGGGCACGTGTGGGCTCCGGTGCCTGCTTCGCGGTAGAGTGACGGCGCACGACTCAGACTTTAGTTCGGCGGCCGTGAGTCGCACCAGCCGTCGGTCCACGGCTCAGTGGGCTCAACCCTGATGATGGACCCCCGTCGATGCGGCTCGGGTCGAGTCTTGCACAGTCGGGTCGAAGGGTCCACCAGCACAGTCTGACTCGAGGATTGAGGGTGGAAGGAGGGACCCTTTGAAGGGGCTGTCCGGGTGTGAGTCGCTCCGTGAGGGCCCGGGCGACTCTCGGGCGCGAGACTCCGGGCAGACCTCGTCGCAGACGGACGTCCTGGGAGCCCCTGTCTTAGGGCCCACGGGTGACGGACCAGAAGGTAGACGTCGGGGACGGGCTGACCGACCGACTTCTCGCTAGGTTATGTCGGCTCCGACTTCGTTTACGTTTACACAGGCGACTGGCTCGGGGGCCTCCGTACGCAGACGCCTAGTGCTGCCTGCGACCCGCGTCCGCCCGAGAAGACGAGTCAGACCGGGGACGGCCTAGACGTCGGACCTTTGGACCAGGTACGTGCCCAAGTCCCTCTGGAACCCCTCGGAGTAGTTGAGAGATTCGGACGCAGATGTGAGCGTGTCACCCTACCTGGTACGGTGGAGGGACTAGGCCCCACCCCCGGCCCCCCAGCTGTGCCGTCCTGTCTCTCGTGCCACCCCACCCCCCTCGTCCGGAGGAGTGTCTGGGACTTTCTTAGGGCGTCAGACTCCCTGTGCGTGATGGGGTCGACAAAGTCGGTCTCCGGGGTCGACTGGCGCAGATACGGAGGGTGTGTGTCTGTCACTCGAGTCTGTCGAATACTCTGAGTTGGGTTCGCCGAGTGACCATCTGGCCCCTGTGTCTCCTCAGGTTGGGTGACTGGTCCCAGGGAGTGTCGTCGTGGTGGAGGGCTTGGGTCTTGATGGAGTTCCCATTTGTGCGTACTCGTTCAGACGTAAACTTGGTCGACACAGACGAGGACATACGTCGTTGGATTCTCGGTCCAATTTTCAGTGCCGGTAAGGCGTTGGGTCGTCTGTTCCTTCCCAGGCCCACACTTGCCTAGAGAGAGAGGTTGACGGGGGGGCGGGGGGGATTCTGGACCGTGGGAGGTGGAGGGGTCCACCCTTCCCTCTACCGGTGCGTCGGGGTCGAGACGTGCGGCGTGGGTTTCGGTCTTGTACCCTCTGCCTTCCAGCTGAATGAACTTCCGCAGGCGAAGTGCGGTCGGCGGCTCAGTCCGAAAAAGACGACGGGCGAGCCTCGGAACGGAAACGGGTACTGCGGTAACCTCCGGTACCCCCCGAAGAATGGGAAGCTGACACCTTTATTTGTGTACCCGTCACTCTTTGTTCGCTTGTGGAGACCCAAAAAACGTCAGTCGACAAAGTCAGAGACTGAGAAAGCTTACACCGCGTGTGTCTTTTTGTCATGTCCGCAAACCATCTGTGGCCAGACCGAAGGGTCGGGACCTTCCGACACTAGAAGGGTCTCGCGGAGTCTTCCAAGATCGTGGCTCCAAGTCTCGTTTGTCTTGGGATCCTACAGGAGTCGACCTCACACGGTTTCAGTGGGCAAAGATGGCCCTCCACCGTATACGGCTAGTTCTGTGACCGTGTCTGACACCCAAAGACTCCCGTGACCCGGCTCCAATGGCTGTCAGGCGAAGGTCCCTATCGGTCGACAATGACCCGTCCTTACCAGAGACCCCGTCCTCGTCTCGTACGCGTGAATTCAGAAGTCGAGGGTCCGGAAAGATGACTGCAGGATTGACCTATTTGTTAATGGCAAACTAAGTGGGTGCCCCAGACTCCTTCCTTCGTCTTCGATTTATGTCCTTGTCCTACTTGACGTAAAATTGAGTGACGTCCTAAAATCTCATTAAGTTGTAGGGGGATAAAGAAACTACCGACGTAAGGCGAGTTCACTACACACACGTGGAATCGACCCGGTACCTAGTCGACCTGCCGGTTCCGACCGTCATCTGCAGGCCGGGTCCGCGGAGGTATGCGTGCAAAGAATGACGACCCTCGGACCCAAACACCCTCCAGTCCCACCCCCGAAGTTTAAGGGTGAGGTAGTAAATCCTCCACAACTCGTGAAGTACTTGCGAAAGACTCGGACGCACGAGTAAACTTTTACATTTCTGTGTCTACGGTGGGTGTCCCGAGGATTTTTCGAATCTACTGTGTCGCGGGTGTGGATCTCACGGGCATGCCGCCCACATACAACTCACATCGCCCGGGTGACTTGCCGGTTTACCCCCGTACCTCTGACTTCCTTTCTCTGATCGTTTGCACGACGGGCGAACTTTCATTGCACTTGTTTTTGCTTTGTGTTTGCTCGGTGCACAGTTCACTAAGGTTTGCTTAGCCCCTGTGACTATGCTATTCTATGCTATAAAACAGGGTAGCAAAAATGGTTTCACTTGAGGTTATGGTTATTTTTCTGTCCAGTTATGGAAGCGGACCATTCACTTCGTACACTGGACACTCTGAAAAGTGGATTCGTTCACGAGTATTTATTCGTAGTCCCCGAAGGGACCATCGAGTCGACGATTTCTTAGGTGGACGTTGCGCCCTCTGGACCCAAGCTAGGGTCCCAACCCTTCTAGGGGATCTCTTCCCTTTCCGATGGGTGAGGTCATAAGACCGGACCTCTTAAGGTACCTGACATGTCGGGTGCCCCAGTGTTTCTCAGTCTGTGCCGACTCACTGAAAGTGTAGCGAAAGTGAGTATTTCATGAATACAAACTTCTACGTGACCGGACCCGGGAGTCCGAGCGAGTTAGTCGTAGAGGTCGATAACAACCTTTATTTTGTGTTTTTAGAAGGATGCATTGAAACTACTTTTCTCACCCAAACCTTCTTGGTGACACATGATAGTGTGAGACTTTAAGATCCTAGAATGAACCGTAAGTGGTAAAAGAGTTCTAATGGGGGTTTTGACCTCCCTTTTGTTTTATTAAATTTTACACCAGGACACGAAATACAAATATCTCATAAGAAGGTCCGTGGTAAACTAGAATCAAATTTACGTACGTTTGTGTTTTAATTATAAATGTGACTTTGTAGTACCAAACGGTGTTTATAGTCCACACCCTACCTGTTAGCGAGTTATAGTTCTAAGGACTGGTAAGTCACTATTAGGTTCTCGGAATAACGGATGAGGTAAAATCCCTCATATGAGGATAGGAGTACTACCCTCTGATGACATTAGGACCCTAATTAGGACGAATTTCCAGACTTTCGTCAACGGTCACCTCGGGTGGGTGCATGTACGTTGTTTTTGTGTCCTTTCCTTGGGCGTCGAGTTTTTAGACTTTTGAATGGTGGGGTAGGAGAAATTGAGAAACGGAAATTAGTGGTATTGAGTGTCTTAAGGGACCCCTTGAAACTTACCTCTCTCTCCGCCCGTGTCCGTTTTCTATTCGTCTCGCGTTGGCGCCCGATCGTCAACGACGAATCAGTCATTCAGCACAGGCTGAGAAACGCTGGGGTGCCTGGCATCGGGCGGTCCGAGGAGACAGGCACCCTAAGAGGTCCGTTCTTATGATCTCACCCACCGGTAAAGGAAGAGGTTCCCCTAGAAGGGGTGGGTCCCTAACTTAGGTCCAGAGGACGTAACGTCCGTCCAAGAACTGGAGACTCAGCGGTCCCGTCGGGGGACTTGATCAGTCCGACCATGCATTGTACCAATTTCGAGACGCAAAGAACACTGGGCAGGGACCCACCGGCCTTCGGCTCCCGTGAACGTCCAGCGTGAGATCACCTCCCCTTCTGACGCGAGATGGGGACTACCCCGAGTGACTGACGCTCGACCACCTATGAGACAGCGGCGGTCCGGGACGTCCTCTTCGCACTGACTCTCTAAGACCCTCTGCTGTCTTACCCCCACGACATGGACACTCGACTCGGGCTCTCTGCGGGAGGGGTGCCTTCTCCACAATCACTGTCTGCCCCTCCTCCCGTCGGGCCTCCTCCGCCCCACAAACATCACCAATGTCCTGTCGGACAGTCCTCTGCCGGATCGTCGGAAGGACAGTCGCCCTCCCATCGCTCGTTTCTAAAAGCCTCTGCCGTTCAATAGCATGTCCTACCGCAATAGTATCTCGTGGAGAAGAGGGTCCGGAGCCGGCGCCCCTCGCCCTTGCAGCAGGAGCCCCGGGGTGACCTTGTGTGTGTCGCGCAGCAATCAACCGCGGGGCCGGCGTCCTTCGTCTCGTGTAACTCTACAATAATCGTTCGTGGGGTCTTGTGCATACGTACGGGGTGTAACAACAGTCATTGTGTGTCTGTGTGTGTGTGTGTGTGTGTGTGTGTGTTGATCCACTTGGCTAAGTCTTCTCGAAAAGATGGAAACCCCTGAATTCTATAGAAAAAAGAATTTAACAAGGGTCCCAATGACCGATTACTATAAAAGCAAAACAAAACAAACAATTTCGAGCCCCCCCTTTACTTTTTTGTTTTGACTGTACAGAAATTTCTTGGCCCAAAACCTTCAGGACTAGATCCTTCGTCTTTGTTACACTAAATTCCTTTTCCTACGACTTGACCCCAGGTAGGCCTCTAGTCCCCGAGACCAAGAGGACTCTTTTACACAATTGAAGAACTAGTCTCTGCACAATTACGCGGGAAGTAGTGGACTCGTAACGACTGCCCTCTGCATAGCTATAAGTGAATGTGTCGTCTAATGGCCACTATCCGCAACCAAAGACTCTCTTCAGGGGACCAGTTATCACTCAAATTCTAGGGTCTTTTCGTGAAATAAAATAAAGTGTCATTTTGACTACGTACTACGTACCTTAAGACGGTCCTTAGAGTGTTTCATCCCCTTTGATTCCGTGCCTCGAGTCCTCCTCGACATCCTCCGTCTCGGCCTCGCTTCTCGGCACGGGCATTGATGGACCGGGAGTCGCAGACGTGGAGTCCGACGGGGGTCCGGTCCTTCCCGACCCGTGTCTTGTGGGCGTCTGGGAAGGTTCGAACGGTCCGCCCGAAGCCCTACATCCGAGACACCCAGTGCACTGACGGTCGTAGTGGGCGTAGGGTATGAACTAATCCGGACTTCTTTCACGTTGTCGGTTTTAGTGTTCGACAATGTTCTTTCTTCAGTTTAGTAGTATCCTTTATCCTACGAAGTTTGATAATTAACTATGTTACCGTAATGAAGTCACCTTTTGGAAATATGTTTCCTAATTTTATCGATGTTCGGTGAAATCTTGTGCCTGTAATTTCATATTTAATTTTGGGTTTGAGTGTTGGTGCCGGTCTAAGAAAATTCAAAATTTCCAGAAATATTTAACGAAACGTAAAATTTTTTCTCTCTCTCTCTCTCCTTTATAATTAAGTACATGATATGAATAAAGTCAGATAAAAATATAGGACCGTCTCAAGGAAAGACGGTCTTACGTTAATGCCGGAAAACAATATTTTTATCTTTTCCGAATTTTAAAGTGACATCCTTACAAAAGCAAGGCGAGGTCAGTGAAGTCACGCAGATAAAAACACACGACCCCTGGGTAGATATTAGATTTTTATTGTTATGTACGTCTATTTGCGCCTACACTCACAAAGTATTACTGTTGGATCGTATATAAACAGGGCCCAATAATTTTACCAGATCTGCCCTGGTAGGAGAAGGATTTTATGGTTTCCTAATCCAGTGTACCTTTCGTTTGAGGTGTCGTGGACGTCCAATTTTCACGCGCGCACGGACAGTCCTCTAGGAAAAGCTCTACGTGAAAGTAGATCCGGAGCCCCTCTCGCACTTCCCTTTCTTATGACTTTGACTTTGCGACGATTTTGCGGTCCACAACACCGAGGTTTCGCACTTGAAACAGTTTGACTCCTCACTCCCGCGGAGGTTTTGTCTCCCGGACCAGTGTCTCGGGTCCTTCCCCTCGCCGTCAGATTTCTCTCCGGACTTGAGGTTCCTTCAGGAATTCGTTCCCTCAGTCTGCGGGCGTGCGCGCTGCGAGGAAGCGAGTGTGGTGGGCGGGTCACTGCGCGTGCGTCCTTGCGGAGGAGCCACGTCAGAACCTCGGCCGTCGAAGAGTCGAGACCCGGACGCCCTCGACACGAGTCACGGGCTTGGACACACCGTAATTGACCTTGCTCCCCCGGGTCCGTCCGTAGACGCCTCAAGGACCGAAAGAGATGTGACGAGGCGGGTGGTGCGCGGGACCCTCTTTGGGGAGACCCCCGTTCCAAGTGTTCCCCCGGAAGTCCGTCGCTCTGTCTCCGTCCCAACGCACAAGAGTTTTGTAGACCCCGACTCCGGTTTCCGAGTCTCCTCGTCTGACAGGGTGCACCAACCAAGATGCTACCGCCCCCTCCGAGGGGGTTCTGATCGTTCACCTGGGGCTCTCGGCTCGGCGGACCCCTTCCCGGGTCACGGACCGGACCCTGGACGAGGACACCCCGACAGGGGCTCGAGGACTTAGGGCGAGACGTCCCGTCCACCGATGTCGGTGTCGCACGTGGTCTCGGGGAGGTCAGGACCTCTGGGGTCGACTTCCACCTCACCCCTACGCCCCGTTTCCCCGTTTACCGGTCCCGACTACCCACCCTGTCGTGAACACAGGGCCGGTGGGACCTGAGTCCGACCTGAGGGATTAAAACCCGAGACGTCGACCCTGCCCTAGAGGTTCGGACGGGCATGGGACTGTGGGGACTGGATTGTTCCCCGGGGAAAGTAGAGTTAGATGTGAGCTTGTACCGGAACGTCCGGTCCGGTCGGCCGACCGAAGAGGAGGTGGCTACCCTCAGGGTCGATGAGCCTCCGGTCGATGGGACTCCTACGTCCTTCCACAGGCCTCGGTCGCTAAGCCAGTAATGGGACACCGTTGCAGAGGGAAGACTACCTCTAAAGACTACCACAAGCCGATTGTCGCAACTGCGTTTACCATTTGACCGAAGACTACGGTTACTGGGAGCACAAGTGTGCACCTAATTCCGTTTGTCCCACAGTTTGTGTTCTCTCTACCCCACATTAAAAGTAGGACGGAGAGAGCAAATCCGGCTTTCCTCCCCTTCAGTGTCCCTGGACACCGCGGGCGGAAGGTCGTGTCGGCTGGGGGTCGAGCCGGGCGGTGTGAGTGGCTCGGCGACTACGTCCCCTGCAGTAGCATCACTTCGCGGCAGGGCGACCCCACGCGCATCGGCAACCTCCACGAGGGGTGCATCCCCAATCACCTGTCTTGTGCGGCCAAGTACTTCGACTTTCTCTCCTTCGCCCAATGTTGGGAGGCCACCTACTGGCTCGGAGGCCCTCGTGACTGCCCACGGACCCGAGACAGGCCCCGACGCCCACCTCTTTGCAGTCCTGGGCCCGTCCTGGTCCCCAAGATGTCGGTAGTTCCGCCTGGGAGTGGACGTCCTGCCCTGCAGTGGACATGGACCCTGACGTCGTGTCTAGCCCCTGCTCGGACGGCCCCTGAGCCTTTCGCCGGGACGTGTGCGGACCACACGGTGTTTATTGGGCCGCAAGTCGTCAAATATCGTCGCCGAGTCGGACGAAGACGGGTATTTCGAACTGGCCTTGTGAAAATAAATGGCCCTGGCAAGTGACTATTCGACAGTCACAGAGACAAAAAAGGTGTACGGAAAAAGTACTCGGACCATTAAGACCTTCCGTCTCTGGTAGACCGGACGTTTTGGCTTCATAGAGAAGAGGCCGAGAAGAGTCCCGTTCAAGTACCTGGAACAAGATCTTCCTGGAATCTGCAGGTAGGGTGTCGGAAAGAACTCGAAACGAGGGAGGAACTCACAAACAAGGGAGGGGAGACGGGAGGGGTGGGACTTGAAGACCCTCGGACTCCCGCCGGTGGGGGTCGGGAACCCTCCGTCCCGTCCGGTACAGTGGCACCACCGAGGCTCTGGGTGTACTCACGACCACTGGACGCTCCGAGGTTCGCGGTTCGGGTGAGGGGTGCGGGGGGGGGGGGGNGGGGGGGGGGGGGGACGAGAAGTGGGGTCCGAGGGTCGCCGAGAGACGGACGTCGAGACTCTGGGGAGAAAGGGCTGGTGGGGTTCATTTGTCGCAGGGGAAGGGGGAGACGTGGAGAGACGACAGGGACGAGGAAGGATGGTGATTAGTAGGGGACTGTGCACTGTGTCACTACAGACGGAAGGGGTGGCCTCGGAGTCGAAGTCCTCCTGTGCCGGAGAGGGTCGAGACAAGGAGTACCCGGTCCCACCGTCGGTCGTCCATTTTCGACGAGTTGTTCATACTTACTTCCTTCGTCCCTTCCTTCCGTACACACTTGCCAGACGAGCACCATGTTCACTTTTTGGAGTCACGGATCCCTCCTTAATGGGATCTCTAAAAGGCTAAAAGGGTTGACCTTTTTGATTCTGTCGGACTTTAAATTTTGTTTTGTTTTGTTTTAGACAAAAAAGCTTAAAACGAAAAAGAACCCTAGAATGTAAAGATGCCATTGATCTGCTTAAATTTTTTGTCCGTTTACTCGTTTCGACCCCCGTCATTCACCCTTCCCCTCTGGACGGAGAGTCTGTAAACGCTGCTTCGGCGGGACCCTAAGGACCGAGGACTCTCTTACTCTCCTTCCCCGACATGTCGTAGCCGGGACCCCCACTTGGACGTGGGGGTGCCCTCCCACCGACCCCAGGTCGCGACGGGAGACGACCCTCTTGTGTCCTGCGTGTCGCTCAGGGCGGGCCCCGTGTGTCGGTAGAGTGTTTCACTGAGAAAAGGACTATGTTTTTACGCATACTAACAAGACATAATTTTATGAAATGGTATATAAATCCTTTTCCACGTCCTCTGTACCCGAGTTCGGGACTCAGTATTTCTAGGGGACCTCTTCCTTCACCGTTGGGTGGGGTCATAAGACCTTTAGGGCACCTGTCTCCTTGGACCACCCGATGTCAGGTACCCCAACGTTTTCCCCGCCTACCCTGAATCACTGCTTTATTGCTGTTACATGTCCTTTCTGTCTTATGTTCTTTCTGTCCAAACTAAACGAAAGTCTATGTGTAAATTGCAAAAGACCAAATTTATGGGGTAATCTCCCATAAAACCCCCACTTCCTAACCACTACTCTCCGTGTGGTGTCCTACTGGTGGGGTCGGGGTGACCGACGGACACCGGGCTGTACTTGGTTACGGGCACTCGTGATGTCCCGACAAGGAACGAGACTCTGTCTGCGGGATGGGTCCCCGACAGAGGCCGGACCAGACACAGAGGCACGAGACCGTGACCCGTGTCTACGGTCCTCCCTCGTACCTGGTGCTCCCCACCCCGTCTTCGAGCGAGTGATCCTTGTCTGCGGTCGTCCAGTGAAGACTTGGTGTCCTGGATTGCCCTCCAGTGTCTGTGTGTCCTACAGGACAGGGTCGACCTTCTCTAGAGCCGGTGGTCGGTCCGACGGGCAATAGAGAGTCTGTCCCTGGACCCGGGGGGTCGATCCAGCGACCCTAGGTTCTGGTTTATGCTCCAGGGAGTGGAAAACTGGTCTGTGACAAGGACGTTAGGTAACAACCGATGTATCTTTGTATTTTTACTCTGTGCTCCGGTGTACGGTGGACAATTGGGTTTTGGATTCTGTGTCTTTATGTACACGGACGAGTCCGCGAAGTCGACACAGGTGTAGAAACACTGGGACACCTGTCCCCTCGGGCGGTCCTAGGAGACGGTGACCCTAAGACGTCCGTTCTTAGGACCTCCCCCTACGGTACGGGAGGAGGTCCCCTAGAAGGACTGGGTCCCTGCCTTGAGTGCAGAGGACGTAAACGTCCGGTCAAGAAATGGTGATCCCGGTGGGCCCTTTCTATATATAGTCAAGTCAAGTCAAGTCAAGTCAGCGAGTCAACACAGGCTGAGAAACGCTGGGGTACTTAGCGTCGTGCGGTCCGGAGGGACAGGTAGTGGTTGAGGGTCTCAAGTGAGTGTGAGTTCAGGTAACTCAGGCACTACGGTAGGTCGGTAGAGTAGGAGACAACAGGGGAAGAGGAGGACGGGGGTTAGGGAGGGTCGTAGTCTCAGAAAAGGTTACTCAGTCGAGAAGCGTACTCCACCGGTTTCATGATCTCAAAGTCGAAATCGTAGTAAGGAAGGTTTCTTTAGGGTCCTGACTAGAGGAAGTCTTACCTGACCAACCTAGAGGAAGGTCAGGTTCCCTGAGAGTTCTCAGAAGAGGTTGAGGTGTCAAGTTTTCGTAGTTAAGAAGCCACGAGTCGGAAGAAGTGTCAGGTTGAGAGTGTAGGTATGTACTGGTGTCCTTTTTGGTCTCGGAACTGATCTACCTGGAAACAACCGTTTCGTTACAGAGACGAAAAGTTATACGATAGATCCAACCAGTAGTGAAAAGAAGGTTCCTCATTCATAGAAAATTAAAGTACCGACGTCAGTGACAGACGTCACTAAAACCTCGGGGGGTTTTATTTCAGACTGTGACAAAGGTGACAAAGGGGTAGATAAAGGGTACTTCACTACCCTGGCCTACGGTACTAGAAGCAAAAGACTTGCAACTCGAGATCCGGTCGAAAAGGCGAGAGGAGAAAGTGAGAGTAGTCCTCCGAGAAACCGAGGGGAAGGGAGAGACGGCACTCCTTACAGTGGTCGACTTCGTGAAAATTCACGGGCGAAGACCCCGGGGCCCGTGTCAGTGGAACGACATGCCGGTGACGGTGGCGGGCAGAGGTCTTGCCTAGCAGAAGAGTGTAACTGTATTGAGAAAGTGCCGAGCGTACGTAAAACCTTAGTCTGGAGGGTCCTGAGCCGACCCTCCGACCGATCGTCACCGCGAAGGGACGGCGAGACGGACGGGGGAAGAGACACAGGTGTGACCAGGTGTCGAGGATTGTAGCGGGCACGACGGCGCCGGGAGAAGCCCCGAGGATGGGTCGTACTGACCTTTGCTCAAGGTCATCCTTGAAAGTCTCGTAGACGGAAGATAGTAGGATATCTAGTACAGAATAAATTTTCGTCGGGTGTCTTTCCGTACGAAGCTGAGAAGTAACAATGATTATGAGAAGTTGTCGGGTGTAAAAGAGTCTCTAGACTGTGATACCGGAAAAGGGTTTTATATGGTAACAGGAAAGAGGTCTGTATTAATTACGGGTCTTTTAAGGGGATTACTGGAGCTTTTCTAAGCGATTGACCGACGGTTAATGTATGTCCGTCTTTAATTAGAGTCTAATAAATAATGTGACCGTCCGATGGTATAAAATATAAAGCTTGTGTCAAAGGGACAATTTAGAGAAGAGAGAATTAACAATGTCTTCCAAATTGTCTTTTGATTATTTATTTTTATTTGAAGAAACGATTCAATATCAAGGTTATTTCTAAAGTTACCCCGCCGTTTCTCGGAACGTCGGTATTTGAACACGTATAAAAATTATTTAGGTAAAAGTTTTGACGTTAGATACAAGGAAAAGGCTTTTACACTGGAAGAGTATATACCAAGTCTACTTATAAGGTGAGTAGACCCAGGATCCCCTTTATGACAAGTAGTTCCAAAGAGAATTTACAACAACAGTCAGACGAATAATAACAACTTCAATGTACATCTGAGTACTCTCCGAAAAACTTTGATTATTACAGGTCTACCATGTCAATTGTTGGTACTTGAGGCAAGAAACTACAGTGAGATCTACACGTCTAAAACGTTTTGACCTGAATTCCTATAATGCAAAGAAATCTTTGATGAAATTTACATGAAATAAATGATATGTTAATCCTCTGAGTCAAGTCAAATGAAGTCAAGTCAAGTCAGCGAGTCAACACAGGCTGAGAAACGCTGGGGTACTGAACGTCGTGCGGTCCGGAGGGACAGGTAGTGGTTGAGGGTCTCAAGTGAGTGTGAGTGCAGGTAACTCAGGCACTACGGTAGGTCGGTAGAGTAGGAGACAACAGGGGAAGAGGAGGACGGGGGTTAGGGAGGGTCGTAGTCAGAAAAGGTTACTCAGTTGAGAAGGGTACTCCACCGGTTTCATGATCTCAAAGTCGAAATCGTAGTAAGGAAGGTTTCTTTAGGGTCCTGACTAGAGGAAGTCTTACCTGACCAACCTAGAGGAAGGTCAGGTTCCCTGAGAGTTCTCAGAAGAGGTTGTGGTGTCAAGTTTTCGTAGTTAAGAAGCCACGAGTCGAAAGAAGTGTCAGGTTGAGAGTGTAGGTATGTACTGGTGTCCTTTTTGGTATCGGAACTGATCTGCCTGGAATCAGCCGTTTCATTACAGAGACCAAAAATTATACGATAGATCCAACCAGTATTGAAAGGAAGGTTCCTCGATCGCAGAAAATTAAAGTACCGACGTTAGTGGTAGACGTCACTAAAACCTCGGGGGTTTTTAATTCAGACTGTGACAAAGGTGACAAAGGGGTAGATAAACGGTCCTTCACTACCCTGGTCTACGGTACTAGAAACAAAAGACTTACAACTCGAACTTCGGTTGAAAAAGTGAGAGGAGAAAGTGAAAGTAGTTCTCCGAAAAATCGAGGAGAAGTGAAAGACGGTATTCCCACCACAGTAGACGTATAGACTCCAATAATTATAAAGAGGACCGTTACAACTAAGGTCGAACACGAAGAAGGTCGGGTCGGAAAGAGTACTACATGAGACGTATCTTCAATTTATTCGTCCCACTGTTATATGTCGGAACTGCGTGAGGAAAAGGATAAACCTTGGTCAGAGAACAAGGTACAGGTCAAGTTTGACAACGAAGGACTGGACGTATATCTAAAGACTTCTTCGTCCAGTCCACCAGACCATAAAGGTAGAGAAAGTTTTAAAAGGTGTCAAAGAACACTAGGTGTCTCAGTTTCCGAAACCGTATCAGTTATTTGGTCTTTATCTACAAAAAGGCCTTGAGAGAACGAAAAAGGTACTAGGTCGCTACAACCGTTAAACTAGAGACCAAGGAGACGGAAAAGATTTTGGTGGAACTTGTAGACCTTCAAGGACCAAGTGCATGATCGGTTCGTAATTCAATTGCAAGTAGGGTGTTGGGGTAAGTTCTGACGAGGTCAGCGGGTGTTTGTGGTGAGCACACCTTTTCAATCTACCGCCACAACTACAATTTCTCTGTTTATCACGTTTGTAGACGCAAATGGAAGAAGGATGAGTTTCCTGACGTCTCAGAAGTTCCCGGGTCCACCCGAACAGTTCACAACAACCATACAAATAGCAGTGGACAACTAGTATGTTGAGGTAGTGGACGAGACAAAGTTAGGTGGAGGGAGCTCGGGGTCAGGTCTAAGAGGTTCCTGCTCTCTCTGCCTTCGTCCTTAAACCCCTAGTCTCGATACTCTCGGTTCAAAGTCTATAGTGCAATGGATTTGAGGCACAAGATGTTTTTCTTCGACCTGCGATTGTCCAATCCTTCCTGTACAGAGTTTGGAAAGGCAAATTATGGACGACGTCGTCCAGTCTTGGGTCCAGGGAAGGAGGACCGGGCCACGAGGAAGGCCGCATTGGAGTGTCCCGTAGTGAAATGTATTTCCTGGGTCGTTTGAGGACGACCCGCGTTGGTGCAGGTGACCAAGGTCCTGGCGGGACGACGAAAACGGGCTGACACCCCTCGACTCGTACCATTGTTTTGCCCCACCAGCATGACCCCTTGTGAAAGACGTTTCGACTTTCACGGGCGACTGAACGGGAAGTGTCTTTTCCCACGGGCTGGGGACGAGACGTGCCGTGTTTTGTCCTTGGTCGACACAAAAGGAAAGCGTCTGCACAAGGCCGTCTGCTCGTCAGGAGGACGCAGAATTCAGAGATGTGGTACAAGGTGGGATGACTTCTGACTTCCCGAAGCCAAATGCGCCCACGAGTGGTAGCTCCGCCAAATGCACCCGCGAGTGATAGCTCCGCCAAATGCACCCGCGAGTGGTAGCTCCGACAAATGCACCCACGAGCGATAGCTCCGACAAATGCACCCACGAGCGATAGCTCCGACAAATGCACCCACGAGTGATAGCTCCGCCAAATGCACGTACGAGTGATAGCTCCGACAAGTGCACCCACGAGTGGTAACTCCGACAAATGCACGCACGAGTGATAGCTCCGACAAATGCACCCACGAGTGATAGCTCCGACTGCTGTGAACGTTGGCTTTGAGTCCTTACACAAGCGGACATAAGCAAGTTTTCATTGTCCTCATTTAGGTGACATAAAGTTGTATAAAAATACTTACAATTGCTATGGCACCCCTCCCTCCACCCTCCCCCCAAGTACAAACCCTTGCGAACATTCTTAACTTCTGAAATTTTAAATTTTTTATTTATTTATTTTTAATTTTTTTTTATTTTAAATTTTTTTTTTTTTTTTCTCTTTTTACCATGACAAACTATACGAACATTTAGATAGGGTACAGACCGAGCCACCTTCTGTTACCTAATAGTTTGAACAAAGACGCAAGTCAGTCAACGTTGTACAACAAAACCAACTTCATCCACTTCTTTTAGGTCGGAGGATGTCTATAAATCAATCTTTTCACGCCACACAAAAATTGTCGAAAAGGTCCAGTACCTTCTATAAGGAACTACGATGTGGTTTTCAGTTGCTCACCATTAAAGAATTACTAATCAACGGTACATCTTAGACTTTGACATAGGTACTTGAACGAACAGGCGAAACCGTGCCTATGGGTAAGTAAATAGAACGAACACCCTCCCTAGAAACTGGACGCGTACTGACTGCGTCTGGAAGCTTTACGTGTGTGAAGTAATGTGTTATGGTTTTTAGTGTGAATTGTAGTGGTGGTTGCAATAGTGTTTTCAGACTCATGACCCTTCCGTAGCCGAGCCTCACCTTCTACCTCGCGAGGCTCTCAAGAGTTAAGAGTCACTTTCAAGTTGAGGTAACATCCGTCGTTTGTGACGGTTCGGTAGCAGGGAACTCTACTCTCCGAGCGAACCAGGTAAAAACTTTTTCACAGACGTTTACGGATGTAGACTTATTGTTATCAAGTAGACAATTAACAAGAAAGGCCATTTTTACTTTTTTTTTTTTACCACCACCCTACCCCTCCTCGATCAACTCAATCATTGAGTCAGTGTATTGTCGCAAAGGAGTTCTGTTGTCTCTCAAGTCAGTTATTTCGCGAAACACACAGGACGGACGGTGCAGAGTATTTACAGTTTTTCTGCACCTGGGTTCTCTCAATTATTTTTCATAGATGAGAGACCGGGAAGTGTCTTTGTCCTTGTCAAAGTCACGAACTGGTGCCTGCAGAGTGCACTTGGGTCGCGGAAGAAAACGATATTTCCGCACCACCACTGGTACCAGTGCCGTGGAACAATTCGCTGGTGAATTCTACCATGGTTCCGTGGACGGTTGAATGGGGGGACGGGGACCAAGGAAGACGTAGTGACTACGTCTTCGTTTCTTCTTGTTATTAAAGAATCGCAGTACTACCCTTGTCAAAACTGGAAACCCTGACGGACTTTTCCCAAAACTTGTGTGTGTCCCCAGATACCTGGTATGAAACTCTTGACGACGTAATTAATAGGACCGGTACTAATACACTTTCTTTATGAGTAAGAAATTTGCAAAAATATGTATTGTCGGGAATTTTTTTTTTTCTAGTGTAACTTCAAAATTTTCATATACTAACTACCAAAACTTTTACGTCAGGAGTGAATATGTTATTCCTCTTAATAAAGACGAAATATCTTGACAAAGGGATTATGTCCCCAGTCGTCTGATGTCAGGTACCCTGTCTATACCGGGTGACGGACACACACGTTTATTTCAAAATAACCGTGTGTCGGTACAGATAGGTAACTACACACACTGACATCACCGTCCCGACTCGTCAAAATTGTCCCTTGTGATCCAGACGTTTCGGTTTTAATAATGACAGTACGGAAAACGTGTTTTTCGAACGGTTTGGGATTATCTTTTGTGTCTACCAACTTTACTGTTTATAAAGTGGTTTTAGACGTAATCATGTTTTTTCCTCTCAGAAGTCAACAAAAAGAAAAAAGGGGGAAATTCCGATATATGAATGTATTTTCCCTTTTTTAATCCCTTTTTTATTTCAACAAATTGAGGTCACGGCAAAGAGTGCCGTCTCCTAGAATGGTCTTCCAAACGAACCGGCAGACTTACTGCAAGCGCCTGTAGAGGTGCAGATATATCAGTATCACGTCCCGGGGCCCCAGACAGCTCCTGGGGCAGAGTCGGTCGTTTTAGGGTTAGGTAGAAGGGTACAGAAGTCTTCTTCTACGGACCACTCCACTTCTCCGCCTTTCTCGTAAAATACATTCATTGTCATGCCAAAAGTGTAAAAGTATTTTCACAGCCATTTCTCTGGGGCGCTGTCCTTTCCGTGACATTGTGCCCCTCACACGTCTGCGCCTGCGGCGGCTCCTACGCCAGCGACGGACACAGTTCCCTAGTTGCGGTGGAAGTGCGATTCAGAACCACGTCTTCGACGTGTTCCTAATGCGGGACCCTTTATTTTGTGTCTCCGTGATTTACGGAGGGTCAATGAAACCCCTTTCCGTGATCCCACATTCTGCATCCTCGATTATCCTAATGAATTTAGAGTCGGTGTCTTTCGACAAATCTTTCGGAGGAATCAAACCGTTATTTTAGGCCCGTCGTCCTCCTCGGAGAGGTTGGTGTCCGCAGATTGGCCTGTCGTACAGTCCGGAACCAGTGGTACCCGTAGTGGAGACGACTCGTCCTCGGGAACGACACCAGAGACTGCACCCGGACGCAGTCTGGCCTGCCGTGTCTTTTAGTTGGGTGAAGGCAAAAGTACCATCAACACACCTATGTCCACATCAACATAACTGTTCGTAACCCGGCGAAACACGTACGATAAAAAAAATCCTATAAAGTTTACGAGGGGTTTACAGTAGACGGACTAAATGTTCAGACTTTAGCTAGAAATTCTAAGTCACGTAATTTTAAGATTCGGCGGGGACAATACACTAAGTCTTCCAGTTAATGCGATGTAAGTGTTATCGTAAAGTTTACAGATTTATGAAAGCAATTAGTTTATACACTCGTTACAAATTTCAAATACCCTTTCTCTCAATACTCCATGGACTTACACTTTTGGTTTATTAAAAAAATTCAAAAACATTTTCAACGTTTTAAAAATATATTTCTTTCTACACACTCAACTCGGATTTGGGAATTTCTTTTCACCCAAAAGTTGTGACATGGGACCTGCTCAACTTGTACCTAGTCTCATGTCGATTCGTGTATACGGAGCACCATCCGTGTTTTGGAGAGCCTCCTTCTCGCCAACTCCTCCCTCCTCGACAAAAGACACACGACTGCCTCGACCAGTCACTGCGACACGTTCGCGGTCTGGTACGGACCGGTCACGGCATACCCCGGTAACCTGGCTCACGTCCCCAGGGTTGACACACGGAGTGTCTCTCGGCCCTACACTGGTTGCGGACGATTCGACTTTATTTGTGGACCTATGATCTTTTTTTGTGTTTGTCCAAGAGAAGTGACCAGAAGACGGAAAGGGGTTTGTTTTAGATACGGTTCTTACATAGACACTGACTAGGAGATCGGTACGCAGGCATGGATAAAGTAGATTCGTAAGAGTTTTCGTAAAATTGTGTTGTGGATTCTACGACACCTGTGATAATGTGAGAGTTGATAAAAGGAGTGACAAGTAAAAGTCTTTAAAGGAGTCTGAAAATTGTTGATAGAGTCACCACAATATGACTTAAATTTTATAATCAATACTAGAACACCGAAAATCACCTATTTATACATCTCTAACCCGAAGGGACCTCCGAGTCGACCTTTTCTTAGACGGACGTTACGCCCTCTGGACCCAAGTTAGGGACTCAACCCTTCTATAGGACCTCTTCCCTTTCCGATGGGTGAGGTCACAAGACCGGACCTTTTAATACCCCAGTATCTCAGCCTCTACTGCCTGACTGAAAGTGAAAGTGAAAGTCCATCGCTACACACACATATGTATGTATATACCCAAAGGGACCACCGAGTCTACCATTTCTGAGGCGGACGTCACGTCCTCTGGGCCCAAACTAGGGACACAGTCCTTCTAGGGGATCTCTTCCTTTACCGTTGGGTCAGATCATAAGAACGGACCTCTCAAGGTACCTGTCTCCTCGGACCGCCCGATGTCAGGTGCCCCCAGTGTCAGCTTGTGCTGACTCGTTGACTGTGACAATGATGACGATTCGCACATGTACACGTATACGCACGCACTATGTATATTGTTTGTGTGGACTTGCATACATACATACTTGTATGTGTGTTGACGGATACTGTCGGGTCTTTGACACTCGTGTGGGCGGTGGGTCCAGGACCGAAGATTCGTGGTGGTAGGTGGTCCTCCTCAGGAGATCTCGAGAGACCTGGTACCGACTAAGGTTGTCCGGACCCCGTCCCTTTTCAGTTCTACTCGGACCTTATAGAACCACGTAGTATTATACTCCTTTCTCGAGTGTCTTGCTACCCTTGAAGTCGCAGATAAAGTCCCTGTATCGTCGCCAGTGTATCGAACTTCCCGAAAGGTGGTTGGTTAAGACAATTAGACTGGTCCTATTTAGGACTGTTATTTCCTAATATGAGTAACTAATGTTGTTATTAGAGACATGGGAACGACTATATATTTGTGTGTACTTGCTTACTTACTGATTAATGTACTCCCCTTCCCTTTAGGGGGACCGTCATCTATGATTGGTTGTTTACACGTCCCTTCTTACCTTAATCCTTCAGTAGTCGTCGTCGACAAAGCCCGTTCTGAGTAAGTACTTACGATCTTCAGTCATTTTGACACTCACCGTCCTGTAGAGTTTCTTAGAAGGGTGTACCTCGAGTAATTTCTGTTTGCCCTTTGTGTCATTGAGACGTCATCCCTTCGGCACGTCTGCTGGGTGGGTGTCCCAGTCTCAGTTGTGGTCAGCACCCCGTCTGACTGCCGACATGACGTGTGGTGTAGTGACGAAGGTGCCCGGGACGGTTCGTGTGACTGGGGTCTACGTTTAAAGGTCCTTTTGTCGTCTATAGGGGTCTGACTCCCTAGAAGAGGTACTATTGACGAGACGTGGTACGGGTCTTAGTTACAGTGTTTTGGTCTGTCCTTTTCGGTTCCTCTGACGTCGGGTTCCGTCATATGGTGGACCGCAAAGGTAGACGAATTTTCCCTGTAATGACCCTGTTGACCCCCTTAGACTAATTTTAGACACTCAGTCTATTAACATAACACACTCCCACTTAAGGGACCAAAACTACTAATACCTCACCAAAACCATTTCCTTACGAGAGCAAAAAATCGTTTAAGTGGGACTTCACAAATCCCTTTCACCCTGTTCTACAGACAGTTTCCAGGACTTTTTTGTATGTCTCTCTTTTCCGCTCCGCCCTCTCTGGTGCGTTCTCTGTGGTTCGCACCGTGGTACACTCATGACCCCCACTCCCATTCCCCATATACCTTCAGACACACGGCACAAGTGTCGAGAAGAGAGTTTTCAAGTCTATTTTTCTAGAACCTTTCACACGTCTTGTGCTAAAATGACGGGCGTAGTGACGCAAAGGAATTGACTAAGTCCGTCTGAGACGAACACGACCTTGTGACTCGCGCCATTGAAAAGACTCACACACACAAACGAAGGTGTCGATCTTGTCCCTTTTTGTCACTCTGTGTCGGTGGTAGAAAGGCCCTGGACTCCGACGCGGACGTCCCGCCCTTCGTCTCTGTCCATCCCGGGACGAGTGGGTCGGGGAGGGACGGGGCAGGGACCCCGGAGGCCGGAGGTGTACCGTAGGTCCGGTCTCTGAGGGAAAGGTGGGACTTGGGTCGCACGCGGTCGGGTGCGGCGGGACGGGAGCGTGAGGGCAGTCTGGGTGACGGCCGGAGAGTACACTGTGGACGCAACGAGACGTGGTTCTCGTGTCGAAGGAGTAAATGCGAAAGTCGAAAAAAGACGACGGTAGGCGGGACGTCGTAAGTCGGGCATATTTACGAATGGTTCGTGTGGCTGGCATCGGACCACGAGACAAAGTGTCTGTTTATTTCTTCGACTCTCTCTTTTCGTCTAACCCGACACTAGTTTCAGACGTTGTCTTGGTTCTGACCCCGGGTTTGTGGGGTCGGAGTCGGTCCGGACGAAGGGAAGACACTCCAGTCGGTGGTACCGCCCGAGTCTGGAAACTGGATACTGGAGTTTGGTAGGTTTGGTAGCCCGCTCCTCGAGTACCCTCCTTCTTGATACTACAATTAGTAAAAAACGGGAGTGGTTTTTTTTTTTTTTTTTTGTCAGAGACTTTGTTTGAGGCTAGAGGATGGTTCTGGAAGATCCAACCGATTGACCGGCAAAGGAGGCTACCAGTCGTAGTGACGCCAGTAAATCTTGGACCGAGACGTAGACTAACCCGAAGGGAACCCAGAGTCTCCCATTTTTTTAGACACACGGTACGTCCTCTGGACGCGAGCTAAGGAACCAACCCTTCTAGGGGACCTCTTCCCTGAACGGACCTCTTAAGGTGACTGTCACCTCGGACCTGTGTCCTTGTCTTGGACCGCCTGTTACCAGGTACCCCAGCGTTTATCAACCTGTGCTGACTCGCTGATTGTGTGTGTGACTAATTAAAGCTTGTGTGTAACCGGTAAAATGGTTTAGGTTTTTTAGGAATAAAGATAACTGACATGTTGTCTTTATATGAATGTGTATATGACTTTTGAGATGTGAGATAAATACATGTGTATATACACCCATGTGTATACATACATATGTATACATATGTTTAAACACATATAGAAACATCGAATGAGTACAGTTACCATTCACTTTTTTTTTTCCTTCTTTTTCAGACTTAATTATCTCTTCGTCTTTTATTATTATCTGGTCTTTGTTTTTAAAATTTAAAATTTTTACTTTCGAAAGTCACACATTTCTTCTTTAATCAAAATTAACGGAAAGGGACGTTGACCGGGGATGGAGGTCGTGCCGGTGGAGGACCGGCAACGCTTCGTCGGCCTTCCAGTCCCCCACGAACCTCAGGTCCGGGCCCTACTGGAGCGTCGGCGCGTCGCCCTACCTCCGCTACACGTAGAAGTCCAGCCGGGACAGGAACACGTCCTACTCGAACAACAGGAACTGCGCCGTGGTCGCGAGGGCGGTCGCCGACAACCTCTCGTGCAAGTCCATCGGACGTTGGTCCCTCTCGCCGGCAGTCGGGCTGTCCTGCTGTCCTACCTCCGTGGGCTCCTCCCTGCCTTGGTCCCTCGGACGTTCCTGTCGCCGGTAGTCAGGGACCCTCCCTCCGGGGGCTCCTCCCTTCCTTGGTCCCTCGGACGTTCCTGTCGCCGGTAGTCGGGGGCCCCTCCCTCCGCGGGCTCCTCCCTTCCTTGGTCCCTCGGACGTTCCTGTCGCCCGCAATCGGGCTGTCCTGCTGTCCTGCCTCCGCGGGTTCCTCCCTCCCTTGGTCCCTCGGACGTTCCTGTCGCCGGCAGTCAGGGACCCTCCCTCCGGGGGCTCCGCCGGCGCTCCTCCCTTGTGTGGGACGTGCATCGTGTGGACGCTCGCGTCCGACGACCCCTACTCTCCTCGGTGGTCGTCCTCTGCTGACGGGGGTAGTCGAGACCCCCGGCCCTACGAGTCCGGAGGGGCCTCGGGCTGCGAGACGTACGACTCGTGGTCGAGGGTCTCGGGCTGGTCCGCACACTGTCGAGCGACTCCGTAGTCACCCACCTTCCTCTCGTCCCTACTCCGGTGTGTCGACACGACTTCCCCGGAGTGGGTCCTCTCGTAGGCCCAAGTAAGGTTCATCGACGTCTACTGTGTCGATCCCGTTTTCGGGGGCCCCCCGTCTAAGACCGAAGGGTCCTCCTTACTTTGATAGACGTTTCCCTTCCCTTTGTCCGCCGGACCCCTCCACCCCTCGAGGGTGGCGACCTTCCTAAGGTCGTCTACTGCCGTCCAGAAGTCCTGCTCTGAGGACGGGTCTCTTGTCTGTGCGGGAAGGAGCCGGGAGACTGCCCTCCTAGACGACTCCAGACTCCCAGACCCAGACTGCGTGCACCTTTGGGCGGTAGGTACAGAGACCCCGACGGGGCATAGTCGCGTCATGTCTACCTTACCCCACCTTAATGTTCTTCTCGACAGTAGTACAAAATTAGAGGAGTTTATGATCATTGGCTAGTAAAAGTAAACGGTGTTTGTATGTTACGTAAAAAGATGTTCATTGTTCCTTGTTTTATTGTCTATAGTGGCCCACGGTCGCTGAAGATCGGGCAGATGTCCCGACACGGGCGCTCTCCCTCCGTCACTCCCCTCGTCGCACGTCTTCCGTCCAGTTCCTCCTTCTTCTCTTAGTTCCCAAGGAATCCAATAGGTCGACGAGAGAGCTGAGTATGTGTGTGCATGTGTGTGTATGTGTACACGTGTGTGTACATTTGTGTGTACGTGTTAGTGTGTACGCACGTCGAGTTTTTTCTCCCAGGAAGGAACCACCACGTCACCAATTCTTAGACGGTCGGCCACGTCCCCTGTGTCCAAGTAAGGGACCAGACCCTTCTGAGGTGCACGGGGTCTCGTCGACTCGGGCGCCGGTAATTGCTGGCCCGGACACGAGATCTCGGACGCTTGGCGTTCGTGACTCTGGTGCACGACGTCGACGACTCTAGACTCGCGGACCTCGGGTACGATGCGTTGTTCTCTTCCACAGGAGTACGTTGTGACGGTGCTCTTCGGTGGAGGTGCTCCTCGGGTACTGACGCTACTTTCCGTCAGGGACGAGCGGCGTCGCTCTCTTTCGGACGTGTTTCGTTGCTTCTGGGTCGCGTCGGTTTTCTATTTACTCATCTAAAATTTATTTACGTAGGAAAGACTGGGGGCAATGAAAATTTGTAGAAGGGGTTTTTCCGTTAAACCTGGTACGAAAAACGAAGAAAAGAGAAGCTGTGGAATGTGTGAAATAATCGTTGCCTAGTTGTGATATTTCCGTTTTTGGTTCCTTTTATTTTTTTGTTTGCATAAAAGTCCCGGGTCTTACCACGAAGGATAAAAGGCATATTTATAATGACATTTATTGACGAGTCTCAAATGATCCCTCTGTGAATTGTCATGAATTTGCAGGGGTAAGGACTTACACTACAGTCAGGAGGGTTGTATAATGGGATTTCCCGTGGACCTTGACAAAACGCTGTGCTCGACAGTATAGACATTTTAATGTCTCTTTTACCTCTTCGTTCAGGGTCGAGTTCCCGGACCCTGAGTTTCGGGGGACGTAAAATGTGTGACTTCCCCGCACTTCTGTCCGACCCCTTCGGCTCGAGTGTTTCCCCTCCTCCCTCCAGTACGGACTAGGACAAGTGCCGGAGGGTCGTTTCTGGGTGGACTTCAAGAAGTCTCTCGGTTTCTGCCGTCTCTTTCTCGACGCCAAAAGTAGACCCTTCGTCATAAACATTCACCGGGTCAAGACTGTGTGTAAGAAAACATTCGAGAGGAATTTTGTATGTCAGTTTATATTATGGACCTGTAGGTTCCCCACCGATAATCTCGATAAATGACAGAGAGACTATAGTGGACGTTCAGTAGTCAGTGCGCCTTCCGGACAGAAACCTGAACATACCTTTGTCGACGGTTGGCCTCGGTGCACACACGCAGGTCCACACTTGCCTGTGTGTCCTACCGACCGCCTGTCGTCTGTCACACACACTAATTCTTCTTTATTCGACTTCGGACGCCGCCGGAGTCGATGGACTCGGACGAACCCGTGTGGAAACGTTCCCGAGACCCCGTGTCCCGTGACCGCCCGCGCTGGTGGGGCGGTGGGGTCCCGGGCGTCTCACGTCCGAGTGCGCATGGGTCCCGTACAGGAGTGGACCCGGAACTCTCCACACCCCTCGAGAAGTCCGGACCTCTTCACCCCTCGTACCGTTTGATTCTGAACCCTGCAGATCCTTGGACCAGTGTCCCTTGGAGTCTGCGATGATGTCCCTGGACCGGAACTGCGTCTTCTACCGCCCCTCCCTCCTCCGCGATTTTCCACAGACCTCCTGAAATTCGTGCAGACGGAACAGTCCTCGTCACTGTCCTGAGGAGACCGGAAGGCGTCCCGAAGGCCTCAAATCTTAACGGTGTGCCCGTGTGGACAGGGGCCGCGTCCCGACCCCTCCCCACACACACACACGTGCGCCCCACACAGCGTCGAAGACTCGTGCGGGTCGGACGGTTCTCTTACTGGGTTGCGGACCTCGCCACTTCCCCGGGCGGAAGGACTGGCTCAGTGGTTTACGATACTTAAAGAGTTGTACGCTCAGTGTCCTCCTTACTAATGCGACCTGTCTAAGTGTGAAATGAATCTCGCACTGAAGTGTCCGTTAATGGTATAAAATTGCGGACGGAGTAGAAATCAATGTCACGGGTTTTCCCTTTTCGCTTTACTCTTGGTTTCACCCATTCTCCGGACAGAGACATTTGTCGTTCGCGGTGCCTTTGCTCGGGTGTAGACCGAGTACCGGAGGGGCGGCCCGAGTGGTCGGCGAGGGTTCTCCGCCGGGTGTAAAGATGAAGGACCCGCCCCTCTCCGGTGCGCCCCTGTGCCGTCCGCCGGGTAGACTCCGGAGACCTCGGTCTCCCGTCCGGGGCACAGGGGATCCTCAGAAGAAGGGTGAGGGGGGGTTGTGTGTGTCTGTGTATGTGTGTGTCCGTCTGTCTGTGTGTGTGTGTCTGTGTGTGTGGGTGGGGGGATGTGTGTGTCTGTCCGTCTGTCTATGTGTGTGTGTGTGTGTGGGGTGTGTGTGTCTGTCCGTCTGTCTATGTGTGTGTGTGTGTGGGGGGTGTGTGTCTGTCCGTCTGTCTATGTGTGTGTGTGTGTGTGTCTCCGTCTGTCTGTGTGTATGTATCTGTGTGTGTGGGTGAGGGGGTGTGTATGTGTCCGTCTGTCTATGTGTGTGTGTGTGTGGGTATGGGGNTGTGGGGGGGGTGTGTCTGTCCGTCTGTCTATGTGTGTGTGTGTGTGGGGGGTGTGTGTGTCTGTCCGTCTGTCTATGTTTGTGTGTGTGTGTGTGTCTCCGTCTGTTTGTGTGTGTGTATGTGTGTGTGTGGGTTGGGGGGGGTGTGTCTGTCCGTCTGTCTATGTGTGTGTGTGTGTGTGTGTGTCTCCGTCTATGTGTGTGTGTGTCTATGTGTGTGTGTGGGTGGGGGTGTGTGTCTGTCCGTCTGTCTATATGTGTGTGTGTGTGTGTGTGTGTGTGAAGGGGGGTGTGTGTGTCTGTCCGTCTGTCTATGTGTGTGTGTGTGTCTCCTTCTGTCTGTGTGCGTAGGGTATGTGTGTCTGTCCGTCTGTGTGTGTGTGTGTGGGTGGGGGGGGTGTGTGTCTGTCCGTCTGTCTATGTTTGTGTGTGTGTGTGTCTCCGTCTGTTTGTGTGTGTGTGTGTCTCCTTCTGTCTGTGTGTGTAGGGTATGTGTGTCTGTCCGTCTGTCTGTCTGTGTGTGTGTGTGTGTGTGAAGGGGGGTGTGTGTGTCTGTCCGTCTGTCTATGTTTGTGTGTGTGTGTGTGTGTGTGTGTCTCCGTCTGTGTGTGTGTGTGTGTATCTATGTGTGTGGGTGGGTGGGGGTGTGTGTCTGTCCGTCTGTCTATGTGTGTGTGTGTGTGTGTGTGTGTGAAGGGGGGTGTGTGTGTCTGTCCGTCTGTCTATGTTTGTGTGTGTGTCTCCTTCTGTCTGTGTGCGTAGGGTATGTATGTCTGTCCGTCTGTGTGTGTGTGTGTGTGTGGTGTGTGTGTGTGTCTGTCCGTCTGTCTATGTTTGTGTATGTGTGTGTCTCCGTCTGTTTGTGTGTGTGTGTGTGTGTGTCTCCTTCTGTCTGTGTGTGTAGGGTATGTGTGTCTGTCCGTCTGTCTGTGTGTGTGTGTGTGTGTTTGTGTGCCGGTCAGACACTACCCTAACGACGGTGGGGGGTGAGGTGGTGGTGTGTGTGTGTGTCGTGTACGTGTGTGTGTGTCTCGTGTGTGCACGTGTGTGTGTGCCGGTCAGACACTGCCCTAACGACGGTTGTGTCCTGGGTAGGTGGGGCTCTGTCAGTCGGGCTCGTCTGTGGGCGGTGGTCCCCCGTGGTTCCCCGTCGGTCCCGGCCCGTGTCCGACCGGAACCAGTGAAGTTACGGGACGGTCATTCCGTTACGGTCTTAGGAAACTAAAAAGAACGAACAAACAAGGGTGAATAGTACAGTGCCACTCTTCAATGACATAGACTTGTTAAGTGTTTCAAGGCAAACTACAAAACTCTGATAGAAACGAGGTTTAGGATTTCTTTCTTGAGAAATTCCGAAGAATGTTCTCGCACCACCGCTCGCACACGCGCCAAGGTACTGCCGGACTCCGGCTGGGCTGTCCGTGTCGAAACCCGAGTCCTCCTCCCCCGTCGACGTCCGCGGGCGCATAGGGCGACACACACCTGGTCCACCGAGGGCTCAGGGTCGACGACGTCTTCCCGCCCGTCCCTCCGGACCGACTTCCCCCGGGTCATAGGTGACGGAGGAAGAGAACCTGCCCCTTCCCACCGCGACGGGTCCCCTAGAGACACGATACCCGTGTGCAGACACCCCTGAAGGTGACGAGGAGAGTAGAGACGTCCGGAGGTAGACATTGACCGTCTCCCCTTGTCCCGTCAGCTCCTCGCTGTTCCCGACGTTCGCCCTCCCGCCCTCCCCTCTGGTCTGCAGGTCTGCGACGGCTGTCGACTGGGACCGGGGTGTCTGTGACTGCGGTCTTGGGAGGGAGGCGGGGATCACGTACGGGAGGTCACCCGCGTGCCCGGGTTCTCGAGGTCTACGGGGACTGTACCACTGTCTGCGGTTCTTACGGAGGGCGGGGGGAGGGGGCGGTGACTTACAGCGGACTAGAAAACACGGACCTAATGCTATTTTTCACTCTGTATATTGGAAGGACGTGTAAGTGGCTGTTGAGACAACGACTTTTGTAGTCTCAGTGGTTTGTAATCTCAACCCTCCCCGGACTCTTTAATGGTCCTTCAGGAAGGTTGAACAGGTCCAATGTAACGGAGGTCCTTCGGGAGGTAGGACCGTGGATCCCTTGAAGGGAAAGTAGTCAAAGAGAGAAGGATCACATCTGTAATAGACACAGTCAGAAGGTAGACCGATACAGCCGTACGAATCCAAAAAGAGTCCGCTTGTTTACTTATTATCTCTGGTGAATGACTCGCATTTAACACTTCATCCGTTACACGGATTACAAAGTATTAAAATGGAAGTTAAAATTCGTTTTGTTTCAGTAAAATTCATACTCGGGTAAAGTGTCCTTCCCTTGGACTCCGAGTCTCTTCGACGTTAAACGAATGCCATTAGTAAGTGAGATGTTCACAAATGACTCCACGACATAGGGTCCGAGAAACGAACTGCGACCCCTATTTTCAGCCCCGTCCCCCCACTTAAGTTGGACGTAGAAGTAGATCATTGAATCTCCCTTTTCCACCTTTTAGGTTGACTCTGTTCTGACAGTCTCCGGGAGTCGACTGAGTCGTGTCCTACTACGTTAATCACAGTAATCAGGTTCCCAAGTTTTGAGGGTGACCCACCGGACGTCCCCAGGTCTCCTCCTCTTCCACCCGTCGACTCTCCGAACCCCCGACCGGGTCTGTCTGTCTTTGCCTCACCTCTTCTTTCTTTCTCCGGTTTGCGTGTAGAGGACCCTTGGTGTCGACTCGAATGTGTCACTCCTGTTGCGACCCTGGGACTCGTGACCTGTGCCCGTTTCCTGTGCCGGCAGAAACGAGTCCCCGGGTACACGGACAGAACCTGGTCGAGTCGACTCACTGATATCTCGTCTGGACCGACTACGACCGTATCACGGGTGGCTGACTCCCCCTCCCTCTCGACCCGCCCAGCCCGTCTCGGCCACCCCCCACCCTCGCGCCGGTCGGTCCGACACACCTGGACGTCTCTTGGGAGAGGATGGGCGTCCGTAAGGAGACCACGTGGGCCTCCGGTCCCTTCTCTAGAGTTAAGTCGAGGGTCAACGGAGGAGGGGCCCTCTCAGGGGACAGGGGTCTCGCCGGGGTGGGAAGGACGACCGTTCCTCTCGTCGACACCTCAGAGGTTCCCGTCCT
Source organism: Capra ibex (assembly GCA_006410555.1). Lineage (NCBI taxonomy): Eukaryota > Metazoa > Chordata > Mammalia > Artiodactyla > Bovidae > Capra > Capra ibex. Next base: position 95,592,269 of record SJYO01041852.1, read on the forward strand.
ACCCGCCCCTCGGAAGTAGGTCACCAAAGAGGACGGACTCCGGAACGTCGTCAAGATTGTAGTACCTTGTCAGTGGGACGGGGACCCAAAGACACGTCTCAGGAGAGGGCACGTTCGGTTCTTGACCTACTAGTAAAATTCTGGTACACCTGTCTCCCACAAGGGAATCATGTCCACTGTCCACAGGTGAGTCTCGGACCACCTTTGGGTGTGCCTCGATGTCTGGGGGTGCTGAGACGGAGTTACGCTGACGCGGCAGGTCGTGCGTGGGGGGTCGTCGATTGTCTTCAGTGCCTCAACCGTTCGGGACCCTCCCTGTCCTCCCCCACGTCGTCTGGACCCGACGTTCTGTCCGGGACAGGACGGGGGTCGAGGGACCCACCGAGTTCCGCTGGGGGTGTCGGAAGGAGTCGAGTCGCAGGAGGGCGTGTCGTTCGCCGGACCTCGAGTTCACCGGTTCAGCGGAAGGTATGGTTGTAAAGAGTCCTTTCTTGGAGAAAGGAGGTGACCGGATCTCGTCAAAACTCTTGTTGTTGTTGTTTTTTTGTGTTTCGATTTTGTCATTAGGGGAAAACAACCTCTTAAGGGCAAAGGGTGGAATTGGGGCTTGAGGGTAGCACCAAGGTCTCCGTTGGATTCTCCTTTGGTCGGGTCGGCGGTCCCGACACTCGACGAGGTCCTTCCGTCTCCCGTGCCGGGACCGTAGTTGTTACGAGGGAGGGGCGTAGGAGGGTGCGCTCGAGACGGGCGGTCGAATCGAAGACGTCCCGTCCGCACGAGGCACGTTTCTTGCACCCAGTCACGTGAGCGAAGACACTGGGCTGACAGACTGTTCTCGGTTCGAGTCCTGGAGACACACGTTCCGCGAGGGTCTGGGGACCAGAGGAAAACCCCCAGTGTTTTCCTCACCGAGGGGAGGGTCGAGTTGGGTGCTTGCCGGCGGAGTGTCCCCGGAAGGGTTCCACTGCGGAGGTGGGCCGCTCCGGGGTGGTGACGGACGGACGACAGAAGGCGAGGTGTGCGTGAGACGTGTTGCCGGGTCCCCGAAGGACGCATGGTACTGAAGAGTCCTGGTGTAGACACTTTCGGTCCCCGTTCGACACTTGGGTGGGACGGGAGGGGAGCTCTCCGTGGGGGTGGGGTTCGGATGGACGGGGCGTGAGATGTTAGCTGGGGAGGAGGGCTGGTTGCACCGAGACCGAGTGCGGCGGGAGAGTCGTGTTCGGTGCGGGACCCTACCCTATAGACGAGTTATTTCAATAGAAACACACGCCCCCCGGGTTGAACCCGTGGTTACCCGTCGTAGATTCTCGACAAATAAAAGACCGTAGGGGTGTATTAGACTGTGGACCTGTCCTCTCCGAACCGGTCTGCCCCCTCTCTCCCCACCTTGTCCCTCGTGCGTGTGTCCGCAGCGTCGCGACCGTGGCTACCTGTCGTCGGGTGCTCGGCGCCGGTGCCTTTTCGAGCCGGGTGAGGGGCAAAGGAATTTCTCGCTCATGGGTAGGAAGTCGGAGACTTCTGAAAGGCGAATCTTCTCAGCGGATTGAACCCTCGCACCAACGGATCCTTTGTCGCTCGTGCCTGTCAGGGTGAAGACGTCCCTCCACCAGGGGCTGTGGCGGGGCAGATCCGGTGCAGGGACGGTCTGAGAGGGCACCGACTGGACCAAAGGGGAACCCAAACACTGGTGTTCAGTCAGCAGTGTGTGAGCAGAGACACTGAGGAACGAAGTCCGGTTGGGAGACGGTGATCTGACCTGCACCAAAAGAGACGTCTAAGGAGAGGGCACGGGACCGGGTCGGTTCGTCCCCGTCATCCCCTCAGAGCCGGTCGTGGTGGTGGAGGGACCACGAAGGGGCCGGAGCTGTTGTTCCCGACGGGTCTCTGGAGAATGACCTGGTTCTGCCCACTCCCCTCTCCCCCAGTCGGTCGGGCTGACTCAGACTCCGCGTCTCGCGGGGAACTTTCGACTCAACGTCCCGAAGTCCGATTCACCCCTCGGCGACCCCTAACACATTTGCAAGAAAGTGTGGACTGTGCGGAGACGACCGGTTGGCCTGTGTATGTATAAAGGGAGATTTCAGCGAATTTTCCTTAAACCCTCTCGGAGTGCCCTAGTTTGTCTCTGAGACAAAAAGTAGAGCTCTCTTGGAGTCTCTATAGAGTTTGGGAGCGTTTCCGGAGTAATTATTCGCCATTTTTTTTTTTTTCAAAATTTTTTGTTATCGTCATTTTCATATTAGGCAAGGGGATCGACGACGACGACGACGACGATTCAGCGCAGCCAGCACAGGCTGAGACACGCTGCGGTGTCTGCCGTCGGCGGTCGAATTGGTAGTGCTAGGGTTGGTTACTCTGAGTCTGCTTGCGTTACGTCTCCGGCGGGCGTCTCCCGGAGGCACGAGTCCCTTCCCCGCCTAGACCGTTGAGTCCGGGGCGGGGGCAGAGTGGCGTGCAGCCGTGCAGAAGGAGACGGCTCCTCCAGACGAGCAGGCAGCTGCCGAAAAAGAAAGGGTTTGGCTACTAGAACCACTAAAAAAAGGGTCACTGAAACCTGTGCCAAGGGAACCGGAGACTAAACCTTGAAAAAAAGGAGAATTGACACTTCTTTTTTCTACTACTGTTTTTCCGTACAAAGTTACCATCTGAAATTACCCTTTTTTTGGGGTAGTTTTATTTCGTACGCAGCACCGGTTGAAAGAAAGGGACTTAAAAGTGAGCTCATGGACGAAACACAGACACTAAGATCTCAGATCCCTTGTGTCGTGTTTGTCCTCGAGGGTCCTTCGGACACAAGATCTCCCCCGACTTGTGCGTGTAAGCTCGAGTGTGTGTGCACGTGTGTGGGAGTGCGTGGGGACCCCCTCCGAAGTGCTGCCGTTCCGGAGACATCTGGACTCCGCCCCAACGTCCCGTCTCTCTGGCTCCCCAGTCCTTCGTGTCCGCGATTTGTGTGCCGTCGCAGACACGTCTTTGGGACACGTCTCGGCAGGCCCGCCCTTCTCGTAGTCGAGAGCGTCTCGGACACCGCGGTCTTCCCTGTCTTCCGTCCGACCTGCGGGTGTAGGACCCGGCGTGCCCCGCGCCAGACCGTCCACCGCCCCCGCCAGGAGTCCCTCGGAGCCGGTCCGGGAGTGGCTGGACAGCCCGAGCGTAGGGTCGGGGTCGGGGCACCCAAGACAGACCGGCCGTCTCGAGTCAACACACGTATTTTGAGTACTGACAAAACGTGTTTCTAGTGAAGACCGAAGGGGACCTTTTGACCTTCCAGATCGGTGAGACTTGGGTGTCAAACCACTCACTACCGCCCACCCTCGTCCCGGGCTCTGGGTCACCGGTACGCACTCCTGGTTGCACGGACCGACTGGTGTCGGGGCCCGGGGGGCCGTCTGACTCGCGACCGGCGGTCGACGAGAGGACACGGACTGGGCTCGGCCGGTAGACGAGAGAGGTCGGGGACGCCCGAACCAGGTGTTGGAGGCTGTCTCAGTGTCCCACCCCTGGTCCACGTCTGGCCCCACCTGTGTCTCCTAGGAGGTCCTGGCTATCGTGGAGACCCTTCACTCGGCAGTGGCCCCCGATAAGGTACAGACTAGGACCTCGGTTCCCGGAGCGTCCTGTGGCTCGGAGGTCCGCCGAGTCCATGTCGGAACGAACCACACCTATTCGACCCTCCCGGGGTCTCCGGGGGTCCCGTAGTTCCGGTCTGCGGTAGTGACTGAGGGCTCTGGGGAGGGTTGTCGGGCAAGGGTCCGGAGAGGTCCTCCTGGGGAGTAGGGCGGTAAACGTTGGGTCTCCCACCGTGTCTGGGAAACGTTTCCGTTGTTTTCAGTTCTTAAGGAAGTCACCGGGAGACGGGTCTCTGCCTCGTGTGTCAATGTGTCCTAGTCGTCTCTTTCTCCTGCGCCTCCACTCGAATATTTGGCAGTCGGACTAACGATGTAGGCGGGAGGAGTTCGCCTCCGTGAGTGATGGAGGAAGGGGTTGCGACCGGCGAGTCACCCCGTCTCCCCGGGGGGGAGGTGTCCAAGGCGAGACGGTGGGTGGGGTGCACGCCTTGCCGGTCCGGGTCGGAGGAGACCCGAGGCACGGGGAAAAGGGGCGAGGGGCGGGGCTGAGTCCCTCCAGGGACTCCAGTCAGGGACACGAACTTGGGACTGAAGGAGAGGTTCTTCTTTCCTGTCACTTGTCGCAGACTCCCGTCCTCGGTGCCACGTCGACTCGTTCTTCGGTGTGATGTCCCGTTTGCCGTGCCGCCTGCTACGGACGTAGAGGGGTGCAGAGTGTGTCCCCACTCGGGACTGGAGGCACGTCGACATAAACCTCTGCTCGGGGAGTCCTTCGTGACTGCCAACCCACTCCAGATTCCCACCCCGGGACCAGGTTGTCCTAACCGCAGGAGTACCCTACCCTCCGTTCCGGTGAAGTCCTGGGTCACTCCCCTACCGGTAGACGTTCGGTCGTTCCCCCGGTGCTGACCGTCGGTTGTGACTGTCGTGGACCTAGGACCCGAAGACCGGAGGCCCTGCCACTCTTTGCGCAGAGACAGCAAAGTCGGCGTGCCGGACACCGTAGAGCAATGCCGCCCGTCGGACTTGATTCTCTTCGTTAAGACACGGCAGAGTGTACCTGGTCCAGTACAATCGTTGTGTCTTGTGCCCCACCGGTGAGACTGGGGAGGAATGCGAGAGGGTGACGTGTGTTGGGGGACATTTTATTTCATGGTCCTTGGACGAAGGTAGGGACTAGACTTCCGTGTCGGGGAGGGGTCGACGGTAGTCTGTACCTTAGGGACCAACCTTACGGTCTTGGTGACTAAAGTCAAGATGGTTTGGGTTTCACTTTTCGTCACCACCCACTGGGAAGAAGCACCAAAGAGTTCTCGCAGCTCTGTTAGAAAGTGGTCTCAGGGTGAGTTCGATTCGAAACTATTCCAGGAGAGTCGCTCCCGTGGGACACGAGACTTCCGCGGAGGACGTTTCGAGTCCTCGCACTTAGTCAGTAAGGGACGATCCACTACGGACTCTTTCGACTCAGTAGTCTGACTGAAGGTAAGACTACTCCTAAACGATGACAACCCTTTCGAGAACGACCTGAGCTGATGTTTCTTTTCCGCAATCGTTCCTGGAAATTAAGAGACTTTCGGGTACCTAACTAAAAAACAAAAACAAAAACGTTTTCGTCTTCCCTCCGGTAGGAACCTTCTTTCTCGGTTTCGACATCCTTACCTTTTATGCAACTGACTTGTTCTGAGACGCCTACCATGAGTGTGTCCTTCACGTCGAGACTTCTTTTTGGGTCGTTGCGTCTTGAGACGTGCGTGACTGGAGTACCTCCTCTCTGTCTCAGGTCTGTCGCAGTGACACTTCGACCCCTTCCCGCGTCCCTCCCCCGCCGCTCGTGACAGTCGTAAAACTTCGGTGCTTGCAGTATTTGGGCCCGTCAAGAGCCAATGGGATGTGGTCACTCTCAGATCCACAAGACTGCAGATCAGTCCACCCTCCTCACCCCTGTACCCGTTATGGTAGTCTGATAAGTGAACGAAACGGCGATTACGGTGGACCCCCGAGGGGTCCACCGCGAGCACCACTTCTTGGGTGGAGGGTCACGCCCTCTGAATTCTCTGCACCCAAGCTAGGGACCCAACCCTTCTAGGGGATTCCTCCCGTACCGTTAGGTGAGGTCATAAGGACGGACCTCTTAAGGTACCTGTCTTTCTTCTCGGACCGCCCGATGTCAGGTACCCCAGCGTCTCTCAACCTGTACTGACTTCGCTGAATCGTGACGACTCAGGTGGTTGTCTGAGTAATCGGGCACTAATTTACCATTTGCGCACGTCCCGATCAATCCCTGTTGACAACGAAGGTGTGTCTAGTCGGGGTCCCTGAGTTAAGAGAAAAGCATGCAATCGACCTCATAGTCATCGTTGAGATGATTAAATGGGTTTTAGTGTGGTATGACCAAGTAATATACGGCCCCGGACTGTGGACCTTTCTTCTTCGGTCTCAAATCTCAGTTAGGGACACCGAGACCAGTGTCTCAGACCGAGCACAGGCACAAGTCGACTCTCAGATTGTAAGACCCCTTCGACGTCCTCAAGCCCTAAAGGAGGTGCGTCGGACGTCTCTTTAGACAGACCCGACTCTGTACCGACCCTAGTTTCCCCGAAATAACCTTAAAGAGTTGTTTAACCGGTTCTCACACGCCGTTCCTATTTTCGAGGCCCTCGTCCAGTCCTACATGAATTCGGTAATCGAAGGAAGTCACCGATAGGTGACCCCCAGACTGATATACGTTTCAAAGGACGGTCCGTCTTCACAGACTTGGTTCCAGTGGAACTGCCTCGTCTCTTCCGACCAGGACAATTTTCCTTTGGTCTGGCAGTCTACGTCTGTGTCCGTGACTGGACATACAGGTCTGTATGTTATGGTAAGACGTCTTGGATTAAAGTCCGTCCCTGGGATCCCCTCCTTTACCGTTTGTTCCTTTCTCCGGTCGGTGTCGTCATGGGTGACTCGGAGCCGCAGACTTGTCCTTGGGACTCTAACATGTGACAGGGTAAAGTCCCGTCTTGAATTTCTATCGAAAGGACCGAGACTACTGTGTATTACACGGGACACTTCGGTCTCTACTATGGAAGGTGACTTGTTGAAGGCTGCGTTTCTTGATTTTAATGCGTGTCTTTGTTGTCTGAAACTCTTGGAGCACCCGGCTCCGTCTCCAGTACTGGGAAGCCCCATCTGGTACTGTAGTTTTGTCGGGTCTGCTAGACCCGAGGTCCTAAGAGTGACCACACCTGACGAGGAGCCAAATGCCGATGAAGGAAAGACTCGGTCCTCTACAGATACGTGGTCAGGGGACGAGGTCGCTGTCTCGCGCCTCTCGGCCCGTCCGTCTTAGCGAGTGCCCCTCGTCTCTGGTCCGACCGGCACGTGTCCCTTTTGTAAGGGGGGTAGGTGTTTGGGTCGAGAAGGAGAGTCAAGTGTGTCACGCTTCCTTGGGTCTTCAGTCGGGTATCTGACCCCATTCTGTACACGTTTTCTGCAGGCTCCCTCCTGAACGTAAGTCTTGTCTATTTCTTCAGAGTCTTCAGTCATACTTGGTTTTTAGGTTATTCTTATGTCTATTTCCAAAATTATCTACAAAGGGCTTCCTACTATTGAGAAGTCCCAGGGAACCTGTCGTTCCTCTGGTTTGGTCAGTGAGGATTTCCTTTAGTTGGGACTTATAAGTGACCTTCCTGACTACGCCCTCACTTCGCGGTCATGACACCAGTGGACTACACTTCTCGACTGAATATCCTTTTCTGGGGTTACGACCCTTTCTGACTCCCGTCCTCCTCTTCCCCCAACCTACTATAGTGACTGAGTTACCTGTATTCAGACTCGTTCGAGATCCTCTATCACTGCCTGTCCCTTCGGACCGCACGACGTCAGGTGCCCCAGCGTTTCTCGACCTGTGTTGACTCGCTGACTTGTTGATTTCTGTTATGCGTCAGCCGTTTTTTTACAAATTTTGACAAGTTGTAACAACCAGTGTCCTTTTACGTAAGATTTCCGTGTTAACGTGCCGTGAATAATTTTACCGGTTTCATTTTTCTCGTTTTGTTTCTACTGTTACCTTCCGACCACTCCTCCGCACTCGCGGCCGTCGACGTCTCGGGGAGGGGCTCCATAGTCGGGTTTCTTACTTCTGCGATATACGAGTGTGCTTTCGGACGATACCTGCAGACGTTGTCGGAGTGAGTATGTGGCGAGTTTGGGCCTTTGTTGGGTCGATAAGAGGTCCGCCCTTCACCTACGGATTGACCAGGCAGGTGTAACCTTAGGAGAGTCGGATCTTTTTCTTGCCTGTTGACTGAGTCGTGCACCTAGGCGGGGTTAGTGTTATGTACCTCGCTCTTCGGTCTGGACCTTCCGACGTGGGACACACTAAGGCGAAGCTCCTGTCGTTTGTCCAGTCACCAACGGTCCCTTGTAGAACCCCCACTGTCGCCACAAGATGCAGAACTGACTCTACGTCCAATGTACATACACAGACAGTTTACGGTTTTTCCGACTTATACTGTTACACACTGAATGTGGAAATATTTCAACTGAAATCCCTTTTTTATTTTTAGTCATAAACGTGGGGGTACGGGTGTCACCGTAATGACTGTTGTCGGTTTTCCACCTCCGGTGGGTTTACAGGTAGCCACTTACTTGTCTCTTCCTTTGCACCAGGTGGGTGTGTTCCCTTAAGATAGGTTGGAATTGTTCCCTCAGGACGCGGACGGCGTTACCCCTACTCGGGACTTCTGCGGTACGGTGCGCTTCAATCGGTCGGTGTCTTCCTGTTTGTGATCTGATGAGGTGAATGTACTCCAAGGAGCGGGGGGCTTGGTGTAGAGGGTCGCTCTACGACCGTGGGGTGGGGACTACGTTTGGACAGGGCCACTATTTAGTCCACTCCTTCATCGGACGACACTCATTTTGTGTTCCTGGTCCCTCAAGGGACCGACGGGTCACCAATCTTGCACCCTCGGAAGTGACGGTCCCCGGTTAGAACCAAGTCTAGCCTTGATTCTCGGGTATTCGGTTCTCCGTGTCGCGGGTGGGGGGGTTGGGGTGTGTGTGTGTGTTTTTATGTTATTTAAGTGCGTCCCTTGTATGGGTCTGTTTTCCTCTTTCGGATCTGGTTCCGAACCGCCGTGATTTTACTTCTGGGCCTCTTTGTCACGATTGGAGACCTAAGGACAGACACATCGTACCCTGCCGCTATGGACGTAGTGATCTGACGACTCCCGCAACGGATGTACTAGTCCCGAATGTCCGGACCAGCGGTACGAAGACGAAACCTCAACCAAAAAAAAAAAAAAACCAAATATATAAAAACCGTACTTGTCTTGAGTGGAACAAGAAAAGGTAATGTGTATCGTTAAGGTAAAAGCCGTTGTGGGAGTGGTAGACTTGAACCAGAGAGACTTCTGTCAAAGACACTCCTATTTGTTCTAATTCAATGGAATGGTGCCGGTGTGACTGGTTCACTACATAGTATCTAGTCGGTATACAATAGAGTTTTTACTTTCTTTTACACCCGGTGCAAGGTTATTGGACCTCCACCAATCCCGAGTCGATCTTGTCTGATAGACCAACCAAACGGTGTTTTCGAAATTTTTGTAATTTTCTTGTTTCCTTTTCGAGTGACTCGAATGTCATTGTGCACGAGCTAGTGAAAAAGACCGTTTATTAAAACTTTTTTATAACCCTCATGTATTTGATAAAGGGAGTGGTTCGGTGTAGTGGGATTGGACCGAGGTATTAGTAGACTCGGTCGACGAGTGTTACTCAGAGAGTAAACGTACATCTTAAAATAAAATATAAATTTAATATAAAATATTATGTATATTTTATACACATACATATGTATGTGTGTGTCTGAGAAGACAAAGAGATCTCTCGGGACCGATGTTCTCATCTACCTTTCCTTGACAGGTGCCCCGTCCCCAGTTGTCCCTCCCGAGTCCTACGAGGACCCTCTATCCGGTGGTTGTCTTGTGGTGCCCCGCCCTTCGCCCCGAGCGGCGCCTTTGTCCTAGAAACGTGTTTGCCCGTTTGACACCGGTAGTCCACTGGTGTCATGATCGTGAAGCGAGGGCGTAGTCAGGAAGGTTACTTATAAGTCCCAACCGAAGGAAATCCTGACTGACCAAACCAGAGGAACGACAGGTTCCCTGGGACTTCCCAGTAGTAGGAATCCCTTTGTAGATAATTTTGGAAATAGACATAAGAATAACCTAAAAACCAAGTATGACTGAAGACTCTGAAGAAATAGACAAGACTTACGTTCAGGAGAGCGTCTCCAGAAAACGTGTACAGAATGGGTCAGACACCCAACTGAAGACCAAAGGAAGCGTGACACACCCGACTCTCCTTCTCGACCCTAACACCCACCACCCCTACAACAGTCTTGTGGTAGCCCCTTTCTGTCGTCCGCACCGTCCGACGTTGGACAGACACCCCTTATTCGGAGACCCTTCCCTGTGAGCCCTTCGTGTTCGCATAAGGTCTTCTTGTGTCTCGACGGACGACTAGCGTGCGACGACAATGTCGGTCACCGGAACTTGTGGAATTTGGGACACTGTGGAAGTGTGGGGAAAGGACGTAGATGTCGACCTCTCCTGCTTCTGGTGTACCAGTCACCTCGTCGACTGGGCTAGAAGGATGGTCCGTTCGTCTCCGCGTCGTCCCCACGGAGCAAAAAAACAAACAAATAAAAGGTTGATCTTTACGACTTTAAGAGTCTCCACGACAATTTTGAAGGTCCTTCCGGATTTAATCGACGTTCCAATTAAGGACCTTTCTTCGTCCGGGGAATGGAAGAGGTCGAGGTGGAACACGTGGCCCCTCGAGCGGCCCCCTCCCGTGAGACCGAGCCGCCCGGGCGACGTCGGTGACGTCTAGAGGGACTGGTGGACACCGTTCACGTCTTGCCGTCTCTACGAATGTGCTCCCGGCTTCCCCTCCGTTCTCCGTGCCGCCCTTTCGGGCTCCGAGTCTCGGTAGACCTCAATTCGGAGCCTCCGGTCCGTAAGCAAACAAGTAAGAGAGTGAGTAAGTAAGACAGGTACCTCTAAGAGGTCCGTTCTTATGACCTCCCCCGACGGTAAAGGAAGGGAGGGGGGCACCTACCTTGGGTCCAGAGGACGTAACCGTCCGTCTAAGAAATAACCGACTCAGTGGTCCCTTCCTTCGGGGTGCGTAAGTGAGCGGTAAACGGTTTACAGATCTGTTAGGACTTTTGTTGTCTCCAAGACCCTATGTCTTCCCTTACTACATACACTCTCAGGACGGGAGTACCCCGAAGGTGAGGTCATTTTCAATCTATAGTGCCGTTTGATACTCATAACGGGTTCTTTACTTCCACTACATTCTGTCAGCGGTTGCGATGTTTCTTATCTTTTCCCAGAAATTGTCCTTCCCCGTCGACTAAGTCTAGTTCCCTCCGGAAGGACCCTACTGTACACTCTACGTTCGACTCGATTTTCCGGTCTCCTACACCGGTACCCTTCTTGGTCATCTTTTCCGAGATCCGTCGCCCTTGCTCCATGTTTCCCATCTACACTTCTCAAATACCCTTTGGGTCTCACGACACACCGCTCCACCCGGTCCTCTCCGGTCGCCCTGGGACCCTCGGTAACGACTCCGACCACGAGAGCCGAGATCTCCCCCATGCAGACCCCACCCCGCCCCTCTCTGTTTCATCCCGTCTCGAAACCCCTTCTATGTGCCAGTCATGTGTCCTACCTCGGTTTCCTCCCCTCACCGTTGTTCTCAGGTCGACGTCCTTCGGTCTTCGGTTCGTCCTTTCGTGTGAAGGGTCCTCGTCCCTCGTCCCCCCTCCCTCCCTCTTTCGACTCACCCTTTCCTACGGACCTCCTCCTCACAGACACACTCTCCGTCTCTCTGACCCCCCACCCGTACCGACCTCCCCTAGGGACCCCTCCCCGAGACGTCTCGGTCCTCCCCCGACCCCAGACCTCTTCGTCCCTTCTATTCGTGATTCTCAGACTCTTCCGCGGACGTCTGGGTAGACGCTCCGTTCGTGTAGTCCTCACCGGCTCAGCGTGCGAGAGACTGGAGTCCCAGGAATGATCGTTTCCTTCCGCACAGTTGTACTGGACAGAACATAAACGTCAACTTAATTCTCTCGTACACTGGGACACACGTTTTACGGAGTCGGTCGTGGACGCACACATGGTTATGTTCCTTCTGTACCACCGACGCCAGTGGCTGCGGCGGTAGTGACGGTCGTGGGCATGACAACTGCGACTCTCGAGGCCTTCACGAGGGTCGAGTTTGGGAGTCCACACTCCTGGTGGCACACCGTGGATGACGGTTGGTGTCGGTGGGACGTCGGTGGGGGTAGGGAAGGCAGGAGGGACTCAAGGATGTTCCACGAGACTAGTGGTTCCTGTCGTTCTTTGTTCTGTCTGTTCGAGGACCGGACCACGTTGAGTGTGAGGACTCCTTACACTTACTCCTCGATCGTCCGTGTCGAAAGTTCTACAGATGATCAGAAAAACCTTGGTTCTACGTTGGACTCAAGTTGGGTTCACGGAAGACTCGCTTTTTTCTTTTTTCCTTTTGTCGTTACGGTCTGAGGGTCGATAGACATATCCTTGAGACGTTGTCCTAGGGTCGTCTGTGTGAGTCTAGGGGAGCTGAACGAGACCCCAACCCTGACCTCGGTCCTCGACTCCCCTCCGACCCTGCCACAGAGGTCGGTAGGACGGCGAGTCGACGAAATACTTTTTCGTTGCCCCCACTTTAGGTGTGACCTCTGATTTTGTCCGTTTTTTCTTTCTCTTCTTTGGGTCTCTCGAGCGACGGTAACAAAGGGACGACTCAGAGTGCACACTTTTGGTCGTTTCCCCGTGGTTCGTCCACTGAACGGGGAGGACTTGCAGAGGCCGCCCTTCCAAGGGAGTCAAACCGACAAAGCACGATTAAAGCGACGACAGAAACGTTACTCAGAAATCAGGGGGTGAAGGAACACGAATAGTGCGGAAGTCGACTGTTCCTTGTTCGAGAGACCTAGATTCCTACTCTGAAAAAGAAAGGAAACCTCTTTCTGTTGGACAGAACAGGAATGCCAACCTAATTCTCTTTTACCCTGGGACCCACGAGTCGGTCGTGGACGTGCACATAAGTATGTGTGACTTCTACACTGACACCAGTGGTTACGGCTGTAGTGACGTCGTTGCCTTTTGAGGACCCGAGGACAGGTTGTCCTCGATCCCGACTTAGGGTCGGGTGGGGGGTTGGGGTCACCCGAGGTCTACGTCCCGTCTCGGAGGGACACTCGGAGTGGGGGGTGGATCTTACACTCGTTTCGCTGCCGGTCGTGTCGTCGAGTCGCTGTGTCGACGGCACGCGAGAAGGAGGTAGGCTCACCATGTCTGCACTTGCGCACAGGTGAACATGTGTGTGGGACTCCCAGAACTCCCTGAGTCAAGTGTGATTTTCCGATTTGAGGTGTTTCGTATTGGACATCTTTAGATAGAGACCGTTTTCGAAGATACGTCTTGTGCTGACAGAGAAAAAAGAAGGAAAAAAAAGGTTTCCATCTCCTAGCTGTGTCGAGGTCAATCTGGAGTCCCCAGAGGGTCCCTCCACACGAGGGGAGAACCGACTTGTCCTGAGTGGGAAGGTCCCGTCGGACCAAGGGTGTACTGGTCCTTCGGACAAGTCTGGGAGGACGCACTCTGTGCCACGTTGACACGGAGGTGTCCGTGCCCGCCGGGGCGCGACACGAGTCCCGGCCCGTAGGACCCTGTGCCACGTCGACACAAAGGTGCCCGTGCCCGCCCGTGCCCGCCGGGGTGGGACACGAGTCCCGGACCAGTTTTCGTAGGACTTGGGCGACCAGACGAAGGAGATAATTTCGACCCGAGTAAAAGTTTCTTCCCCGAGGCGGAGCGAGTCCGACCAAAAGGGTTACGGATCGCACATTGTCGTTGATTTTTTTCTCAAACTACTCTCCTTTTTATTCTCTTCCCTTACTTCTCTATTTGCTGAACTTTAAGAGATACTCCCTTTTTTTTTTCCACACTTACTTTTTGTCTTCCGTTCTCTGATCTGGTAGCGTCTTCCGTTCGTCTCGGAGCACTGTCAAGAGGTCCAGGAGGTGCGCCTCAGGACTCTAGGAGTCCCTCGATCCTTCAGAAATTTTGCTCTCTCTCGCACACGTAGTTGATCTTCGGTGCGGACGTAATCGTTGTGGCTTCGGAGCGACGGAGGGATGGTGAGAGAGGACCAGGGACCTGGTAGGGGAGGTGAGTGGGGACAGGGACAATGGTCCGGGACAAAGAGGTAGTCTACCTCCACACTCCTCGACTACCCAGAGACCCGGGGACGTCGGGCCCCGCCAATGACTCGTCGGAGACGACTACTTCGGTCCTAGACGCGTGAGTGTTGTAGCGCGCGTCTGGTCGACGTGGAGAAGACGGAAGTCAAGGGGGAAGGACTTGGATGTGACAGGGGCGCCTCCCTCGTCTACCTCCGCCGAGGGCCGTGTGGACCCCGACCACCCCCAATGGGCACCGGAGAGTCGTAGCGGTTTCCTAAATTGTTGTCCTTAATAGGCACTGATGGGAGGGTCCGTGTCTCCTTCTGTGACACCTTTTCTAGGTGCCCGTCTTCGGCCAGCAAGAAAGGTGTCCAAAGTAGTTTGCCAGCCTAAGAAAGTCCAATACGAAAGTACCTTGAAAGACGAGACCACCGATACATGACGGTCCGACGGGGACGTCTCAATTAAGTCTTCAAGATTTATTTCCCAAATAACTGGATAAAAAAAATTATCAACGTTTCCTCCAAAAATATAATTATATGAAAAAAACCTTTCTCGGTGCAGATCTCTCTTCAAGTTATTCATAAATTCCCTTGACCTAGGTTCAAGTCCTAGTATTTAGGAAGTTTTTTTCTTTTTGTTTAACAATATACAAGACACCATAAAAAACAAACGAAAATTGAACTTGGGAGTAGAAGTCTTTGTGTTAGAGACGTGTAAAAACATCCTTTGGACTGGTGGGGTAAAGACCCTTATAACCGAGAACAGAAGACTGACTGGAGATACTCTACCGAGTACAAACGTTGTAGAGGTCTGTGTGTGTGTGTGTGTAGACGTGTGCGTGTGTGTGTGTGGACGTGCACGTGTGTGTGTCAATTGAAACCGTTCTCAACAACCATTACCTTCGACGTCTGGCTTTCCTCTCTTTGTGTAAGCCGTCGACGGGAACTTCTTCAAAGACAGTTCAGTACAGGACCGGTTTGTGTCCGGGGTCCGCAGAGTATGGACTGTCTCCCCACACACACTACACGACTTCTCTGTAAAGTGACGACGTGACTTCGGTACAAAGTTTTATGACTTCCGGACCCCACTTTCCGAATCCTGTTCTACCCTCTTGTCCTCAAATATAATTATTCCCTTGAACCGTAAACAAAATACTTCATTAAGTTCAATCTCTCAAGAATCTCGAAAAGTGCGTTCCTTAGGATTCTCCACTACGGTTATTTAGTATATAAAATTGACAAATAATATTAAGATTCCCCCGTAAATATATGGAAAAGGTACGGACGAAAAACTAGTAAGACTAGTCATAATGAAGGTGAACTGTCTATTTACCCTTTTAACGCACTGGCTTTTATAGGATTACTCAATTTCCGTAAGAATCTTATGTGAGGTCTAAAGGTCCGAAAGGAAAGTGAGAAGACAGTGAGATTGTCCGACAGTAGTTCTAATTATACGGAGCAAGGAACGTACTGTCAAGAAATTCCTTTTTTGTGGACGAAGCTCGTGCTTCTGCACCGGAACTGTTCCGCTGTAATTTTTGATCCTACTGTCACGACCGGAAAATGTGTATTTTTGTGCTAAAGTTTCAAAAATTAGTAAATCTTTTTGTCTCTTGGCACGACCTTGGGTGTACTGTCGACTAAAGTTCCGAGAGAGATTTCTACGTCGTTCGTTGTGTGACACCGGACTGGACCCCTCGGCCCTGTGCCCCGGTCACTTCCCGAGCGTGCGCCGTGCTGGTCACGCAAAGGGCAGCGCCTTTGACCACAAAGTCACCAAGATTCTGTTGACTGGTATGTATTCATTCTTTTACCTAGAGCTGAGGGTGTAGAGTAGGACAAGGACTCTTGGTTTTGCCTACTTAGTCTCCGGATGTGCCTGTCTCGGTCTTTTGAAGACCTTCCTTTATGTCCGAGATAGCACTACTGAACCCTATACGATTTTAAACCCCCCGTCCTACGTTTTACGTGACTGATATGGTCATTTTTTTCCTAAATCGGCCACCGAGTCACCATTTCTTAGGTGGACGGTTGCGTCCTCTGTGTTCTCTACGCCCAAGTTAAGGACCCACCCCTTCCAGGGGACCTCTCCCTTTACCGTTGGGTGAGGTCATAAGAACGGACCCTTTAGGGTACCTGTCTCCTCAGACCGTGCAATGACAACCTGTTTCTCAGCCTGTACTGAAGCGTCTATTTGTTGTTTGTAGTTATCTTCATTTTCTGAAGTATACCACCTAAAGTCTAAAGTGTTCAAGATGAGTAGTTTTTCCATGGTAATCCCTTCTAATAATTAGATGTCTAATTAGTCTCTCATTAAGAAATTCGTTCTTTGTGACTTTCTCCTTGTAAAGTCCAAAATTGAGGGTCATTTATATCGGTAAATTTAATATATACATTGTTTGTTGTGTCGGAGTTTTTATAATTCGTTTTTGACTTCCTTTATTATTTCTGTTTATCTATTTAAGTATTAGTTTCACCATCTATAAGGGTGCAGAGAGGGAACCTCATTGCGTATTTTATTTCTAATCATTTCTACATTTTCCAGAAGTGCACTGTTAAGTACTGACACGAGCTTGTCGGTAGACATCTTCCCCTGTGGGTCGTTTGCGTGTTGTGTGTGGGGAATGCTCATCTGTGTCTTGCGTGCAGCCTTTGAACTGGTGTACGGCTCGTCATTCAGTTCAGATGTTTTGCAGATGAAACACTTTGGTGGATTTCAAGACACTGATCTCACCTTAATCTGATCTTTAAATTTTGTTAGTCCATTTAAAAAAATTTTTTTAGTGATTTGTGAACCTTTGCGCCGTTATATAAGGGTTTATTTGGTAATGATTTTTCCCCTGAGTGTTGTCTTTCATCTTTTATAAAATTTAATTTACTAAAAATTTTTTTAGTTTTATCTCCAAAATCGATTTTAACACGAATCTCCCTTTACGTATCGAAATTTATATATATATATATATACATTTTCGCATTGTTAATTAATAGATTCATATGATAAGTTCTTTGACCCTATTAACATCTTTTAGTTCGGTTTTGTTTCACTTTCTTCTCTTGAATTATTTTATCTTTCGTTGTCATGGTGTCTCTTTGTAGTTGTCACCTTTTTAACCCCCCAAAAGACTTTCTTGATTATTTTACCTATTTGAAGACCGTTCTGACTCCTTACTCTCGCGTCGTGTCCCCGAGGACTCGAGACGACGGTGCTTTGTCCGTGTGTCCGGTAGTGAGAGTGAAACTGTTTCGTCACGCCCATTACAAAAGATCTTTTTGGACATCGTAAAAAAATTGAGTAATTTCGTGACTCCTATGTTTCTTCGGAGTCACTCCATTCAAGAGTTTTCACTTCTCAGGAAGAATTCTTCCTTCACTGGGGTCGACGGAGGGTTCACCGTCTTGTCGTCCTCCTCCCCTGGGCGGTGTCTCTCCACCTCCTCCTTGGTCTTTTAAAGATCGTCGGTGTACTGACTCACTTCACTTTCAACGAGGTAACACAGACTGAGACACTAGAGTACCGGATATGTCAGGTACCCTAAGAGGTCCGGTCTCGTGACCTCACCCAACGGTACGGAAGGAGGTCCCCTAGAAGGGTTGGGTCCCTAGCTTGGGTCCAGAGGACGTGACGTCCGCCTAAGAAATGGTCGACTCGGTGGTCCCTTCCGGTTCATCGGTGTACTTCCGACCGTATTGGCAAATTTTCAGTTCCTCTACGTCACCGTCTTACTCAGATATGGGCGGACGGTGAAGAAGGGGAACGAAGACAGGACTCACACATCCTTGTCGGTCCTTCCGATCTCGATTTCTTCGACTCGAGCCCCTACTGAGGCCTCTGTGTGCCCTGAAACCGGTTCACGTTTCGTCGACGAAGTGCCGTCGTCACTTCTGCTAGGGGAGGAGGTCTCCCTGGACCCGAAAGGGTCTCATGGTCCGTCGGTCGGACGTTTTCGATCTCTGTGTGGTCCTGTCTTTCTAAAGAGGGTTCCGTACCTCCGGTCTCCGTGTTGACGTCTTGTCTATCCTCTGGGGTCGTTTGGTTTCTCGGTCGGAAGTAGTTCGGTTTTTCCTCTCGTTCCACGGCACACAAACATCGTGTGTCTCTCGAGGTCTGAGGGTGCTGTCGAGTCTTGGACTCCGTGGGACTACCTTTTAAGGTCTAGGTCGGGACTTTTGTACGCTGTTGTACGTTTCACTCCGTTTCACTTCGACGTCGGGGGGCTCAGGTCTAGGCGGAGGTGACGTCCCCTCCGGCTCCGTCGGGTGGATGCTCGTCGTTTGTCCTCTTGCCTGTGAGGGGAAAGACCTCCTTTGTCGGAAATGAAGACAGAGATGACAAGAAAGTGTGTTTCGTGTACACCTGAGCTCTATTTGAGCTATGCTCATCAGGATCCCTACTTAGTTTGTAGTTTTAATGATCTCTGAAATCTTATTGGTACTATCCTTCAGTCTTCTCTAGTACTTTGTCTATATGTTGTGCACACTTCTCTGTCCCGTAAAGTCTTCTCTCTATTTTTGATAAAGAAAAATTGTTTTCTCTTTACGATCTTTACTTTGTACCCGGCAATGTATTGAGTAATCTACCCGAATTTCCGTGTGATCTGTGTCTCCTCCCTTCCTGGTCGTTTGGACTCCTCCCCATTTCGATTTATAGGTGGGGTTGACTTTACGTACCCTCTTTCTTCTCTTCTCTTGTCTCATAGGTTTTTGGGGACCCGATGAGGTTCACTGGATTGTGTATGTTCTTCTCCCCTCTTTTTTTACTCCGTCCTTTTATGCACTTCTCTATACCGGGGTTTACCACGTTGTGACGACTTTCTGGAGGTGGGTGTCTTGTTGTTGTTTCGAGTTTGGGACTCTTTCTAGTTTTGGATATCTCGATGTGGACGTGTGTAGTAGCAGTTGACTATTTTTCGTTTCTAATTTGTTTAGAGTTTTCTTCTGTGTCTTTTTTTACTGTGCAGTGTGAGTTTCCACGTTGACTATGTTCGCCACCGACTGAAGGGTGTTTCTCAATTGCACTTTATTTCTGTAAAGGGTAGTTTCGACTTTCCTCGGTAAAGTCCTTCCAGACGAGATAATCCTTGTTGACACAAAATCATTGTAGAAATCTCACTCTCGCTACGGCCTCCGGGATGAAGTTTTTCTTTGCTTCCGTTCCCTCTAGGACCCACTTGTGTCTGAAAAGAAAGAAAGTAAAAAAAATTTACGATGTAAAAAGTTGAAGAATAAAATGAAAAGTAAAGAAATGCAGAGATAGCTACACTTGTCGACTGAGTAACCTTTTCTACGACTACGACCCTTTCTGACTTCCGTTTTCCTCTTCTCCCGTCGCCTCCTACTCTACCAACCTATCGCAGTGGCTAAGGTACCTGTGCTTGAACCCGTTTCAGGTCCTCTGACACTCCCTGTCCCTCCGTGCCGCACGACGTCGGGGACCCCAGTGTTCCTCAACCTGTGCTGTATCTCTGACCTGTTGTTGTTTAATTAACGAATGTTATAACGAAGACAACGAACAAAACCTAAAAATTGACTTTCCGTATACCCTAGAATCGAAGGACTGGTCCCTAACTTGGGTGTGGGTGACGTAACCTTCCATTTCAGAATAGGTGACCTGGTGGTCCTTCAGGACTTTCTGGAAGTAATTTCCTGTTTGGCCTACCACAAGAGACTCGACTACATATGTCATTTGATACGACACTAAGGGAACTCTCGAGGCCGTTTTGGTGTTACGAGAGTCGTGTAATTTGGTGCCACTCTTGAGAAGGGTTGACACAAGGAGGTTTCGTCCTCTCTAGTCCTCTACGACATTCTTGTCCTGTTGCGACGGGTCTACCCTCACCCCCTTTTCTCGTTCTTTTCCCACCTACTCTGACTATGGTTTAAATATAGTTTCAGTCGTGATCTTGAGAGTGTCTAAGAGGAGGCTTCTCCAGTCACCACAGATGTCACGTCTGTTGAGGGAAACTTGTAAGAGAAGCCTCTGAAGGGACACCAGGCCACCGATTCTGAAGTACGAGGGGTGTGTCCCCCGGACCCCAAGGTAGGACCCAGTCCCTTGATCTGGGGTGTACGGTGTCAAGTCTCAAGTATACGGTGTTGATTTTTTTCTAGAACGTACGACGTTGGTTCTGGGTCTCATCCGTTCAAAAATTTTGGAATAGAAACCACATTTGATAAATCCCAACAAACCCTACAAAGAATCAAATAAAACGTTATCCCCTACACCGTCTTCTAACCGTGCGCCACAGGGCAGACTCCCATGTGTCCTCCTATCACGAAGGGCCGGAGGGACGTCCAGACCTGTTTCCTCCCGTCCTCCTTCCCTCCACCTACGAACGGTGAGACCGGGGGCTTTTGTAGGAGACAATAGGACTGAAGGTTTGACTGCAGTCGTCCTCGAACATTTAACTAATGGTGGTGGTGGTTGTCGTCGAGTATACATGTATGTACGAGTATGTCCGCTCCACGAGAAGATTTACGAAATCCAGAATTCGACCACCGAGTCTGTCATTTCTTAGACGGACGTTACGTCCTCTGGACCCCCAAGTTAGGGACCCAGCTCTTCTAAGGGGACCTCTTCCCTTACCGTTGGGTGAGGTCACAAGAACGGACCTCTTAAGGCACCTGTCTCCGATATCAGGTACCCCAGTGTCTCAGTCTGATTGTGAAAGTAAAAGTATAACGACATAGGAGTGGTGTTGAGGTTTTCCTTTATGAGGAAAGGTGGGGAAAGTGAAGTATCTACTCTTTTGAGATACAAAACTCTTCAGTTCATCGAGTAGACTCTGTAAGTCGTTCTTCGAAGACCTCGACTCTAGTGTTGAGGCCCAGTCCGAGGTCAGACGGGAGATCACTGTGCGAGAGATGCGTCCTGACCGAGTGGGGGAGGAGGGAGGACGGAAAAAATGTAACTAATACTACTTAAAGCCTTCGTTAATATTCTGGGTTTATTTTGAAACCACTTTTACCGATACTTTACGATAAATGGAAGTGTCGGATGGGCTGACTCTCGAATGAACGCCAGAGTTTGGGACGAAGAAGGCACTCTTGAAGATAGGTTCACCTTTAATCGTCCGACTCGATCTCGACACTGATGGTTTGGACCGAGTCGGAGGCCTTAGCCCTCAAAGGAATTTGTCTCTAAAGACTCGTCCTATAGATGTTTCTCCTATATTTGTCTGTCGAGTGTCTTTGTCGTTGTGTCGGCATCCGAGAATTTGAGATTTGCCTACGGGGTACGGTAAGTATTCCGCTATTTGCGTCCCACTTTGATCTACTCCACAGTCAGAGCGGAGGGTCCGACCGTTTTTAGGTTTCCGACCATTGTACGAGAGAGACGACCGTTCTGTCACCTCTTTCTCCGTGTATGTATGACAACTACCCTTCGACTTGGTGAGAAGTACTCCCCAAGTAGATATAGACTTTTAATGTTTACGAACATTGGAAGTATGTTTATTAATGAGAGAAACCTTTAAATCGGATATCTGATCGTCTTCACACTCTACGACACCTGTGTCCTATTTATTATGTCTTGAGGCAGTGTAGTTTTCTACTGTTGTTAGGTTGTAGGTATTTATCCTCCGTATAAGACAAATATTTCGCTTTGCGATACATCACACTCTCTCTTTTTTCTTTCACACCATAAGAAGTTAATCCTTGTTTTTAGAGCTTTAATGAGATAAATCCCCCCCTTTCTGATCCACGTCTTATGTGGGAAAAATACTCCCACCCTCCTACCCTTAACTTTAGACGTACAGACAAACGAACGTGTACATGTTTCTTTGAGACTTTCCTTGTGTGTTTTACTAAGGAGAGTGTGTGACGACCTCCTCCGAGTCAATGTGTTTCCTCGGCCCTTTTGTTAGACGGTTCGAGGTCATTGCCACTTCTACTCGTGTACGGTTTGAGTCTTCAAGGTTATCTACCAGGGGTAGGACCTCTTTGGTCCTGTGGGTCTGGTCCCGTGTGCGCACTCTTGTGCGTGACTTGTACCGGGTTCTATCGATCGCACACGTTTGTCGACTCACTTCTTTCGACCGCCGTTCTGTACGTGTCCGACTTCGGTAAATGCGTCTTTCAAATTTGTACTTTTTATTATAACAGGAACAAATACTCATATATGTACACATTCATTTTTCAGAAAGATTTCGTATGGATCTATTATTATTATTTCTGGTTTGACATCTATTTTCAATAGAACCTTCTCCCTCTCTCTTAATTATCCCCTCCGTACGAAGTTCATGTGGACACCGAAACCCCTAGAATTTTTCCCATTTTCTGTATGTGGTTTTTTTTTTTTTTTTAGAATCCATGATTTAGTAATCTTTAGAGACAAAATTTAAGGTCTACTAAGACTTTTCCGTCGGTTAGATTTCTGTTATAGACCTACTTTAATTTGACTTTGTAGGGTCTAGAGACGACCAAAATTTTTTAATTTTAAAACATAGACTAATTTTGGTCAAAACAGTAGACTGAAAGGAAAGATCAGTTCGGAAGGATCCGAGGACGTAATATTATACGTTACCCTCACTTCGTCTTTGCAATTTACCTCATTAATCCATTTGGGAAGTCTTTTTCCATTAAATGGTGTATAAACGAAGAACAATTTCTTTATACTCGTTTACGATTTTTCAAGAACGTTAAGTTGCAGGTGACTGTCTCAGTAGCGAGACTTTAACCAATTCATCGGGACTTGACATAAAGTGTAAACGACTTTATCTACACTCTGACAAAGCGAGGTAATCGTGGACTGAAGAACTTTTCAAAACAGAAATCGACACACAAACACTCGTCGTGCCAGTCGAGTTACAATAAAGGGCTGCTTCATCATTTTGGGTCACTTGAGATGTACTAAAGTGTAGTCTCGTCACATTGATTCTTCCCTCGACGCTGAGTCACGTGTAATTTATCAGTTGTTTGACACTCTTACCTCACTTCTCTCTTCTTTCGAATCCAACGTCTCGTAGGAAAGAGCCAAGAGGGGATTCTTTGTCCATTTGTGTTTCTACGTCTTCCGGTCTATGTCCATTGGTCCACCTCTTTCGTCTTAGTATTTATTCCGAAAAGTAGATAAAGGAGTAAGAAAGGGAGGAATTACTTCCTTACCACGATTCTTGGGTCGTCAGTCCTTATTTTTCTCTTTTGCCGTTTAACAGTCTACCGGGTCGTCTTACTTCTGCTTTTACTTCAGTCCTTTGAGACTTCGGGTGAGGACCGAGGTAGTGTCCAACTGACCACACGGTACCACAGATAGACCCTGAGTCATGGAGTGGACATTTTACTTTACCGATTATCAATGTTGAAAAAACCCGTCGAAACAACTGCTACCTTTTCATGAAACCATTGTCGTCCCCAACTGTACACTGTATAATCCAAGACACAGACCTTCCTCTTCGTTTGAGTCGTCGGCCTTGAGAGCTAGTGTCCTGAGGGTAATTTTTTTGTTTGTGAGACGAGGTAGGGGTTTAATGTCTGTACGCTTTCGGTGTAGACACACGGGACGGGGTCGTCTTTACTAGTGACGACAGCGACGTCTCAGACCGGGACACGAAAAGGTCCCCTCCTCTCCCTTCGCCCCGAGACTCAAATTGCCCGCGACCGTAGAATAATATTTTCGTCGCAATATTTTGCGGAGGAGTTCGAAAGGGTCGGGTAGGGTCGGAAAAAGAAGTGTCGTTCGTCATAGTCCGTTACTGTCTGATCTTCCACACCTGGTTAGGGGGACTATTCCTGGTAGTCCTTTCGTTCCACTTTACGTGTGTCGCAGGAGGATTTGCGTCTCTTGTCGATACTCGTATCACACCTTAATGGGCCGGCACTAGGTCTCCGTCTGCCTTTATAGCTCTCCGTCCGGTCGTCGATCCTGACGGAAACGACGAGGGGTCTCCTCCAGCGACTCTTCGGTCGATCATGAGACTGTCGAGCCCTCCTTACCCTTGGTTTTCGAACCCAGATCCCCTGTCTTTTCTGTCCAGGGACCGTTTTGGGGTGTGAAAGCAACAACAAATCAGCGATTCGGTACAGGTTGAGAAAACACTGGGGACCTGACAGTCCGAGGAGACAGGAACCCTAAAGAATCCGTTCTTCTGACCTCACCCAACGGTAAAGGAAGAGGTCACCTAGAAGGGTTAGGTCCCCAGTTTGGACATAGGGAACGGAACCGTCCACTTAAGAAATGGTGACTCAGTGGACCCTTCGGGATGGAAATTGTCATCTTGGGGTTCTAATCCTCGACCTTATTCTGATTTTATTCATATTCGGACGGGAAATCACCTGACGTCGGACCAGTAGACCTCCCGAGACTTTTTAGAGTTCGAGACTTTAGTCTACTTTGACTAAAACCTCTGGATCACGGGTCGTTTCGAACACGGTGTCCCTTTACTGTTACGAGAGGTTCTTTACTGCGGTGACACGATTCTTAGTGTAAAAGATCTCCCTATTGACCTACGGTGTCCTTTTTCTTACCCTGATTTGGGGATGAAGTGTGATATTGGCTTCCACTTTAGTTTTCCCTAGTGTCTGATTTACATTTTCGATTGTGGTGGTTTGATAATCTCCCTTTATCTCAAGATTTGGAAGGTCCGGAACCTGATTTGTTACCAAAGAATCGTTTCTGTGTTTTTCGTCATTTTTCCTTACTATCTGACTGTGTCTATGTTACACCTGCTTAGATTTTCGTAGTACGATTCGCTCTCTTCTGTCAGTGCTTTCCTATGTATAACACACTCACATAAACGTCCTTTACGATCTTGTCCGTTTAGATAACCCTGTCTCTCGCCTACTCACCAACCGACCCCGCCCTTGACCCCCTTCACTGACGATTGTGTCATTCCTGTCACAAAGAGAAACTCGACTACGTTTGCACGACTTTAATCTAATACAACTATCGACGTGTTGAGATACTTAGTTGACTTTTGGTTACTTAGTATGAAATTTCCCTACTCGACATCCCATAAACTTAATACGAAGTCATCTCGACTGTGGTTTTACATGATATTATAAAAAAAAGGTTTACACTTATATTACTGGTCGTACTAGTAGTCTATGGGACTCTTCTGTTTTGCTGTATGTGTTCCTTTCCTAGGTATCCAATGTCTGGGTCTAGGTTCGGGTTGTCTTTGGTGTCCGTTTTCTTCGTACGGGTATACACGAACGGTACCTCTCTTTTCGGTCTGTCTTCAAGGATTTTCCTTCGTCGATCTTTACGGTCTTAACTTTTGATGGTCTCTGCTTTATTTTTTGGGTCACTTGTTCTCGTTTGAATAATCGTCTAATCTATGTCGACTTCTGTCTTTGACACTAGACCTTTCATTGTCCTTTTTTAATTGTTCTGATTTCCCTCTTTTATTCCTATTTTATGCTTTTCCTCTTCTGTTTTCATCTTTTGTCACCCTTTCAGATCGTATATAAATTTAATAAACCCTCTCCGTTCCCTTACCCCGTCATTATAAAATTCCCTTTACCGACTTTTGAAAGGGGTTTTGAATCTTTTTTGAAATTTTTTTTTTGGAATTTAGGTGTCTAAATTTTCCGGGTCCCTTTGGACTCGTGACTTTTTTTTTTTGATGTAGGTCTGTGCTACCCGAAGGGACCACCGAGTCTGCCATTTCCGAGTAGACGAACGTTTCGTCCTCTGGGTCCAAGTTGGGGGACCTCCTCCTTCACCGTTGGGTGAGGACATAAGAACGGACCTCTTAAGATACCTGTCTCCTCGGACCGTCCGATGTCAGGTACCCCAGCGTTCTCAGTCTATGTTGACTCGTTGATTGTGAAGTGAAGTCTGTACTGGTTCGTTTTGCTATTTTTAGTTCGGTTTTCTCTTTTAAGATCTTCATCTAGGGTTTGTCCTCCGTCTTACGGGCAAACTTCTGTTTTAAATTTTACTAATTGGAGTTTCATTAGTCTTATAAGTTCTGTAGTTTCTGTCCGATTAGGTGACAAACGGACACGAAGGTATTTTTTTGCGTGTAATTTGTTTTTTTTTTTTTTTGTCTAGAGTCCTTCTCCAAGCCCTTCCTTTGACCGAGTCTTTGTTTTCGTTGTGTTCAATGGAAGTCGGTGACAAGTCGGACGAGGAATGAGACCTGCCGTTCTTGTTCACCCAGACACGGGACGACCCACTAAAAGTCGAGTACGAAGAAGAAAAACGACAGAAAGCCCTATATACATTACAACGTTGGAACCTCGCCGTCAAGGTAGACCCCAACGACCAGGAACCTTGAAAACATCGTGACACTACCTGTCCTCTCTAGTCTCATTCCCATATTCCTTCAGGAAATGGTGCCTACTTTGATGCGTGTCACTTTTGTCGCGACCTCTTCGTGGACCTCCAGGCCGACTTCCCGTCTCTACGAGTCTCCGACCTCAGGGACTTCTAGGCCCCTGAGTATGTGTCTCGGGGCGACATGTGGGTGTGGAGTGGAGACACGCGCACGTTTGTGTGGACGAGCATTGAGTCGTCTCAATTGATCGTGGTCCTGTGCTGAGCCGCCCCACAGTTCAGGACTACCTAGAGTACAAGGTCGAAGGCGATGTCCACTGTACTTTACATAATCTAAAAGAGATTGTACCCGTATGTCGTGGAACCTCTGGGGTGTTAAATACAGTGAAGTACAGATGGATAGAATAGGGATGAGAGAGAGACTTTGTGTCTACTTAGTAAAATACTTCTCATATGTATAGTCGTATATTATCTGACTTTGTAGACGGTTCGACACGGAAGGTCGACTCACGTCCCAGGTGCCTTCCCGTAACTTCCCCAGACCCGTGTAGAGTCACGGGTGGTCTCTCGACGGACCCGCGTCTCTGTTTGCCCAAGACCTTCCTGTAAGTTTCTTCGATCAGTACCACCGCGGGCACCCTTTTGTGTGACGTCCGTAAATCCCCTTTTCCGACGACAAAACAAAAGGCAAATGTCGAAAGACGAGACACTCTGAATCTCTCATGAACGAAAATAGTGACAATTAAAACAAAAAAGTCACAGTTGTCCTCATTAGACCCGTCAACCTAGCATCCAGTAAAAACTTACTTTTTTTCAAAGTATTGTTTTGAACCTAAGACGTAAAGTAGTTTCTGTCACGAAAACGTACCGAAAGGTAAGTAGAGAAGAATTTGTAAATGTCGATGAGATTTACCATAGTAGTAGAGCCGAACCTTCTACCCTTTGAACCATTCACTACCTTCTTCGTCGACTCCTCACTCCCTTCCTTCTCTGTCCTTCCCTTCCCCGACCCCGTCTCCCACCTGAGCCGTGGAGACCGTTGACGACTTTCACTTTCACTTTTCACTTTCACTTCAGCGACAGAGAAGGTTGAGAAACACTGGGGCACCTGACATCGGGTGGTCCGAGGAGACAGGTACCCTAAGAGGTCCGTTCCTATGACCTCTTCCAAAGGTAGAGGAAGAGGTCCCCTAGAAGGGTTGGGTCCCTAGTTTGGGCCCAGAGGACGTGACGTCCGTCTGCGAAATAGGAGACTCGGTGGTCCCTTCTGGCTGTCGACGACTGGGGATGGGGTTGGTGTCCGAAGGGTGTCATACGAGATTTTGAAGAAAATGTACTCTTCACTTCACTTTCAACGAGTCAGCACAGGCTGAGAAACGTTGGGGTACCTGATATGTATGTCAGGGACCTTAAGGGGTCCGGTCTTATGTCCTCACCCATCGGAAAGGGAAGAGGTCCCTTAGAAGGGTTGGGTCTCTAGCTTGGGTCCAGAGGACGTAACGTCTGTCTAACAAATGGTCGATTCGGTGATTCCTTCGGGAAATGTGTTCTCGGTTGACACATAAAAATTTTGCAAATATATTGTATACGTGTAGAACATCGGTAATACAGTCTAACATTTATGCCTGGTATAATTAGAAAAATTAGAAAGAAAGAAAGCAAGAAATGAAATTTTAAGGGGACACCGTAGTAGTAAAAAACCGTATCAGGTTTAAACCCTCTTTAAGTCCGGTGTGTACACCTTTTTTTGTACATGAGAGTGACGAATTTTTCACCAAAAACAAAAAAAAAAATGTTTTGGTATTTAGTTTTTTGTATCATACAGGATTCTTAGATCATTTTATTCTAAGGGTATTAAGTGTCTACTCTGAAAAAAAATTTTCCCTCCAAGAGACGAGGTGACTTTTCACTCTATGTCTTAGTATGTGGGAGTGTACAAGACAAAATTACTACCTTAAAACTCACTAAAAACAAGGGGTTCGAAGTAGACTTCCGTTTTGTTTTATGTTTTTGTATCAGATGGTAAGAATTACGGTTGGTGGTTGGCACTAAAGACTTCGACCCTTCCTTCCTCCCTCCTCCCTGTCTCCTACTCAGAGTTTCCGAGAGCGAAGGGGAGATCCGAGGGGGCGCCGCGGACGTCGTCTCCCACACGCAGGAGGACGGGGGCGAGGAGACGATGGAGAAAGATAAGACGGAGGGACTCAATGTTTTTTTCCTTTTTCTCAGTCGAAAATCGAGAGGTTTTCTTAAAGGAAAGGACCCGTGACAGGGGGTCTGGAGCGGACCGGACGGGCAGGCGGAAGCTACTGGACCGAAACTCCTTAAGTGACTGAGTGATGTTTACTCTTTTAGGTAGGACCCTGTAGACCGTTCGAGGTCGTCGCACGTAAAGGTGACTGTGCTCGGCGTCTGCGACCGGGCTCCGCCCCTACCAAAACGGGCGACTCACGAGTCCCTCGACCGTTCTTTTCCCGCAATTTCCGTGCCCTCGGAGTCGGTCCGAACGACTGCCGGCCAGTGCCCGGTCGCGAAGTCGCGAGGGAGACACAGGTGGTCACACTTACAACGGACCCACATCTAATTTGGACCAATCTGCCGGGCGACGCAGAGTGGCTGAGATGTGTTCTCTTGGCTCACCGCTCCGAAATGGTCGTCAAACCACAGAAACTACTGCGTCTCATTGAATCGGGTGACGGGCTTCGCGAAGAAGGCGTCCTCCTTCCGTGTCTAGAACCGCAGGAAGTGGTCCAGGTACCTCCGAAGGAGGCTTCCGGTGACCACGGCGCAGAAGAAGGGGAAGGGTAGGAGGAGAAGGAGTAGCATACTAAGCATTCTCGATGAGTAGCGTAGTCTCAGTATTAGACAGTTTCTGCTCTTTATTTTCACTCGTTTTTGGACCAACGTTTTTGGAATAGAACTCCTGCTGGACACCCGAGGTAATAAAATAAACATTCACTCCTCCCCCAAAGACGTAAGTCCCACGAACCTTTTGTAGTTGACCGTTTTGATCCCCCTTTTATTGAGTCTGAACCCATCATCTTTGAGTTGTTTCTCAAAAGTTTACTTCACTGATTCTTAAGACGTAAATATTTTTGGTGAAGCCGTGGACGTCCGGGGTGTGACAATTTAGGAGTGGTATAAGAGCGACCCACGGTACTGGGGGTGAGTTGTTACCAAAGACGGTTTCCTTTGAGGGTGGGTATGGAACTACACTTTCAAGAAAGTCCTGAAGGGGTCACCAGGTCACTAAATCTTAAGTGGAAGGTTACGTCCTCTGGACTCACACTAGGGACCAACCGCTTGATCCTAGGGTGTACGGTTCTCCGGTCGTTCGGGTCCGTGGTGTCGACGACTCGGACACACTAGGTCTCGGAAATCGATGAACCCCCAGGTCCGTGACACTGGTTTCTGAGTTCCTTTGGTTTATTCATTTAAATAAAAATTTTCAAGAAAGTTCAGACGTCACGGGAGGAAGGAGGACCGTAGTGGTGTGTGTGGTTGGGAAGAATTCCAAGTTCTAGGTCTGGGTCTGGTGCGCCGAGTCAGTCCGGTGGGACGCCCAACGGTGCAGGTGCGGGTGGGGAGGATGAGATGTCGTGCGGTTGTGAATGCACGGTCTCGGGCAAAGGGAAGGAGTCCCAGACACGTGTGTGACGAGAGTAGGTCCGAGGGACAAATAGGGTGAGGTAGCGGATGGAAACGGACCTATATACGAGCAGTAAATCCTAAATTGAGTCTCGTGGATGAGGTACTTCGGGAGGGACCTAGTGGTCGGGACTGCCGACATGTGACTTGACCCACGGGGGGTGTAAGTCCACGACTTCGAGGTTGGGGTTACAGTGACATAGACGTCTGTCCTGAAAATCCTCCATTAATACCAATTTGCTCCAATACACTCACCCAGGCTTGGGTGGCTCTTCTCCTCCTTCTCCCTCTGGACTCAAGAGAGAGGGACGGTGCACTCCTGTCCCCTCTTCCGCCGTGGGCATGTGGTCCTTCTCTCGCGAGCGGTGTGTGACTAGGACGACCTCGGGACTAGAATCTGAAGTTCGGATGTGTTGAGACTCTTGTATTTTTCGTAGCAAAACGGTGGGTCACCCACTATAACACAATGTCGTCGGAATCGAGTCTACGGTCCACTCTGCTGGGAGGGGAGCCGAAGGTGTGGTGAGTCGTGCATTGAGCCGGTGACAGAACAGTGAACAGACAGGGTGTAGTTCGACAGAGGGAGCGTCCTTCCCTCTGGGGGAACGACCTACACTGACAGGGTCACGAAGCGTTTCCCGGACCGTGTCTCGTTCGCTATGTGCACACATCTTCCCTCTTGACATCGAACAACAAGTCAGCGAATCAGGTTGAGAAACGTTGGGGTGTTTTACCTCGTGTAGTCTGAGGGGACAGCAAGTAATAGAGGGTCTCCGCCGAGTTTGAGTACAGGCAACTCAGCTACAACGGTCGCAGTAGACCTCTTGACAATCCAGTTGAATTTACGTTTCGGGAGTCTTCCTACCGACCGTAGAATTTTTACTAATTAGTTGTGCTCACTGACGGTCACTAGAACTAGCGAAGTCGGGACGACCCAGCTTTCCAGGACCTCCGTCACAGACTAAGTGGAGCCGTAAGGGAGTTGGGGTCTGTGTACACCTTATGTAAACAAAAAGTATTATGTACACTCTTCACTTGTGGAGTTACTCCTTGCTTCCTATCTATTCCTCTTAGACACCGACTTCGTTGACCTACGTGCTCTTGACCGGCTGGAAGATGTCTTGTCTTGAGCGGCCTTTGACTTGACATTATACGTTAGTCCTCTGTACACACATACAGTTGAAGGAACGTTTCTTAACAAATTATTCCCTCCGCCCCTTATCTCACTAGCTACCAAATTGAAAATTAGGATGATTTCTTCAGTCCCCTCTTAAAATGCCTTCTCTGATCCCACCGGTCAGATCTGATCCCATTGACTGGGATCTCCATTGAGACCGTCACCGTCTCTCTCACCCGACTTCGACCCCACTGTCAATTCTCCGCCCTTCCTACCACCCTTCCTACGCAACGGTTCTCTGCACACCCCGACCCCCTAGACTCGCGGACTTCCAGACCCAATGTCTGGTGGCACTTCTCTTCTCAGGTCGAGGGGAGGGCACGACGGACTCAGTTCCGGAAAGAGGAGGAGGAGACGTGAGGAAGGGGGTGTCATTGTGTGTGTGTGTGTGTGTGTGTGTGCGTACCCGTTCGCGTGTGAGTGACAGGGGGTATGCGGCCGTAGATGCAGATGTGTTGTCGGGGACAAGTGTACCGTCGGTGGCACCGGCAAATTTAAGTGTAAGATTGAGTTCAATTTATTTTGACCAGAGGTCTAGGTGTGAACCTCATGAGTCTGTCCATCCGTTGGTCTCCCGGCACGTGTGCCGTGTGCCCCTTCCGACCTGTTTCGGCAGCCGGAGGTGACGAATACGTTGCCGCGGTCGGTCTGTCCTCTCCGATCCTCTTCCCTGTGCTGAACGTTTTCGTTACTTTTTATATTTTGTGACCCGTTTGTCGCCGCTCGGCACGCGAAAAGTTGTCATCAATACAGTGACAGTGGCTTCGGTTCAGTCCCCGCTGGGAACGTCCCTCCTCCGACAGCTCTCCCTCCTCCCCCGAAGGCCTCGACTGTCGCGAGAGGAGAACTGGACCACCACTGTAAAGCCACGAGGTAAAATACCTTTCAGCAATTCGTATTTAAGTATAAAATACGTGACGAACTGTTTACATAAAACATTATTTTCGAAAAAAAAAAAATTTAAAGTCACACCGACCTTGTATCCCACATCCCTTCTTTCGTACTTGGACACCTTCTGGTGCTCGATGAGGTGCCGGGGTCCAAACGACTGTCTAAAGTCAGCCCGTCGCCTAGTTCAGGATAAAATAGGATCTTTCTGGTGCGAGTATCGGCGAACCCTCTGGTACTTGGGGGGTCACGAATTGAGTGAAAGATCTTATAGTTTAAGTGATTTGTGACTCACTTGTTTACTTGTTGTCTTACTTACTGATTTAGTCGGTCGCTACCCTTTTAGAGTAAAGTGAGGACGTTCTTTATGAGTTACTCGTGAAGGATACACAGTCCGTCGCGAAGAAAGATTTATCAAAATAACTGAATAAAATCCGGTACAACCCAGAAACTACGACACGCACGAAAAGAGATCCACACCACTCGTCCGAAGAGCGACGCCGCCGAAGAGGACAACCCCTCGTGCCCACGACCCACGCACCCGAAGTCCTCGACACCAAGGGTCCGAGTCGTCGACACCTCGTGACCGAAGCTACGAGGCGCCCTACACCCTAGAAGGACCTAGTCTCTAATTTCGGTGCAGAGGACGTGACCGTCCGCCTGAGAAACGGTGACACGGTGGTCCCTTCGGGGGTCCGTCGTGAAAAGCATAAATATAAACGTGCGACACCCTATTTCGACACTCTTCTCCTCCGACCGAGGCGTCAGTGTACGGGACGGAGCGACCCGGAGAGTCGGTGGACCTCCACCCACGTGTCGACACAGGAATAGAGTCTCCCTTCCTTCCTACTACAGCCCTCTCGTCCACTGAGTAGGTTCTGGTGTAGGACTGCTTCCTTCTACCAAATCCGACTAAGACTAAGACTTGACTTTCTCGTCTGGTACGGGACCGGCGGGAAGCGTAGTTCCCCTCCTACCCAACTCCAGGTGCCCAACTCCAGGTGAGTGACTTTTCTGTCACTCGGGTACTGGGCGGAAGACGACTCTCGTCCTGGTTGTCTCAGTACGATCTTCTTACAGTCGGTGAAGCGTTTGGTTCGCCGACCCTCCTGCTCAGACTCGTGCGTCCTGTCGTGCGGTCAGAGAGCCCGCCGGAGGGTCGTCTCGGCCCGGCGGAGGACCTCCGACTTTGCCCTGTAGGTCCTCAGACGACGACCGCGACCCTGACTACCGAACCACTCCTCCATTACTCCTGGGACACGTTTCACTTCTTTCTGTACCTCAACCCGTGCTCCCGTCTCTCAGTGGTTACCACGCAGGTGTGGAGACGGTGACTCAGGTCGAGAGGAGGGTGTGCGCCCCCCTGTCGGAGGGTGACTGAGGAAGTCGTCGAGGTGTAGTACACTCCAGGTCCGGGACCTCATTTAGAGGACACGGTGGAACTCCACGAAGACGAAGCGTCGAGTTGGAAAAGTCTGTGACTGTGTCTTCGGAAACCGTGTGAGAAGGTCCCCCCTTAAACTTCGTGTCGAAGTTGTTAGAGACTACTCTTGATCCAGTAAAAGTCCTTTACCGAAACAGAGAGGTTATGGGGGTTCTTTCAGATTTTCAAACTAGTGTAAGGGTGATTGGGTTCAACGGGGTGAACCCGAGACCCAGTAGGGTGGGTGGTTCCTCGTACGTCGTAGTGTGGTCTCGTCCGCGGAGAGATAACCCGAAGTAGTAGGGGTAGGCCGAGGTAGTGGAGGTAGGTCGAGGTAGTAGGGGTAGGCCGAGGTAGTAGGGGTAGTCCGAGGTAGTAGAGATAGTCCGGGGCAGTAGAGACCAGGTAGTGGAGGTAGTCCAAGGTAGTGGAGGTGGGTAGTAGGGGTAGGTCGAGGTAGTAGGGGTAACCCGAGGTAGTAGGGGTAGCCCGAGGTAGTGGAGGTAGTGGAAATAGTCCACGGTAGTAGGGGTAGCCCGAGGTAGTGGAGGTAGCCCGAGGTAGTAGGGGTTGCCCGAGGTAGTCCGAGGTAGTCCGGATTGTCAATGTCAGTGAGTTCCCCCTCTCGCATTGAACCGATGTTCTCTTGTCACAGTGGGTTTCACCTGTCTCCTGTGACATAGGAGACCCCTCGACCCCTCAAAGACCGGCGTCAACTTTCCACAATCTGACTTGACACTGAGCCGAGGACAGAAATGAACCTTTAAGTGGTACCATTTCTCCCCACGTACCTATGGTTTGGTTCGGTTCTGGTTGTGACCACGAAAAGTGTGACATAGTTGAGTCGTAAGGGGATTTAAGGGAAGGGACCTACGGAGATCCAATCCCGACCGGTGTGTCCTTCAAACACCCACTGGACCTTCCGTTTGTCCTTCACCGACGGTCATGTACCCGTCCAGTTCTCTGACGATCCGTCCGTCGAGACGTCTCGACACCAGGTCGGAGAGTACGTCCCGGGGGCACACCCCTCCACTCTCCGTCTCCTCGACGGGTCGTTCGAAGAACGGGGGTCCGAAGCGGGTCGAGAGGAACTACTGTCGACCGGGATACTGTGAGCAGAAGGGTCCAAGGGTGTTGACGTGTCCCAGAGCACGGGTGGTGTGTGGGGAGTGAGACGCTGTGAGTATACCAGGACGAAGAGACTGTTTGTCTGTACTGTGTCTCGAGTTGTTTCAACGGGGTTCAGGTGTCATTCACTCCCCACACACTGGGACCGGTCTGGACCTGAGTCGGGGGACGGTCCCCAGGTGGCCCTCCCCAGGAGCGGACGTCGGTTCCAAGTCGGTGTCTGCGAACCCAATTCTTCGGGTCTCACACTCGAGAGGACTGGGCGACGGAGGGGTTCGTCGTCAGGAAGGTACTGACAAAGGAACCTTAATCGAGTTGGGTTCCCCGGACGGGTAGTCGTTGAGTCCTGTGCTGTGTGGTCAGTCCACCCCGAAGAACCTGGCTTTTATTGGTGTCCGAGGGTGTCCATTTTGTTTTTCTGACAGTTAAAGATCAGAACTTTCGTACAACCTCCTTCCTCCTCATCTCCGCCCTCTGTCGACCCTGGTTTACAGGGGTCTCGACCCTTTATGGGAGTAGTTCTACAAAAACAAGAAATAAGAGCCGAGAGTCTTTCTTTCCCTAGGTCACTTGTTCGACCAATTGAAGACACACAAAAGATGAATTAAATGATAGAGGACTGGGCTCTAAAGTGTCGGGAAGAGTACTCTTGTTAGGGAAGAGAGTGAGTCTGGAGTAAGTCTTATTACTCCCGGATGACTACGACCCGACTCGGAAACATCCTTCAAAGGTCTCTCTTGTCCGCACTCACTCGCCCTTTCCGGGTCCCGGGACCTCAGGTTGGGCGAACCGAAGACGCACAGAGACAAGCACAAGTGTTTTGTAGGGTTCCCCTAGAGGACGATTACTCGTTCAGTCTAAGGTGAAACGAGATTATCGAGGTGAACATGCGACGGTCCCCTCTCTTTCTACCGTTTGGGGTTCAGACGTACTTCGTCTCTGAAGGCCACTGTCCGCCTACCGCTCCTACTTCCTCTCGTACAGACTTTTGTCTCCTTCACCCTACTGTCCGTACCCCTCAGAGAGATACCATGTTCGATTATGAGAAAGTGAGGGTAAAATAGGTACAAAATACCCTTTCCGTTCAACCCAAGGGATTCAGTCGTGTGAACCTCTCCGGTACAGACGGAGTAATGCTCTGTTTCGTAAGACGGGTGGTCTCATGAAAGACGACAACAAGTCAACGAGCCAACAAAGACTGAGAAACGTGGGGTACCTGACATCGTATGGTCCGAAGGGACAGGAAGTGGTTGAGGGTCTCGAATGAGTTTGAGTACAGGTAGTTCAGCTACTACGGTAGGTTGGTAGAGTAGGAGACAACAGGGGAAAAGGACACAAGTTAGAAAGGGTTGTAGTCCCAGAGAAGGCTACTCAGTGAAGAAGTGTAGTCCACCGGTTTCATAACTTGAAGTCGTAGTCAAAAAGACTACTTATAGATCCTGACTAAAGGAAATCCTACCTGACCAACCTAGAGGAACGACAGGTTCCCTGAGAGTTTTCAGAAGAGGTTGGTGTCAAGGTTTCGTAGTCAAGAAGTCGCGAGTCAGAGGAAATACCAAACTGAGAGTGTAGGTATGTACTGGTGACCTTTTTGGTATCGAAACTGATATACCTGAGGTCTCATATTCCCCCTCTTTATTTCGGTTTCGAGATCTTTGTTTACAATCTGTAGTGATGTTTTTCCACAAGTTACGGTCGTACAGCAGGAAAGACACTTACACTTTCAACCGACGGTTATTTCCCCGTGAAGACTCAGGGGTCGTCCTTCTCTTGTCGGGACAGTACTATCAGGATTGAATCCGTTTTTGTAAGACCACTTTGGATATAGTCAAGTCAACTCAAGTCAAATCAGCGAGTCAGCGCAGGTTGAGAAACGCTGGGGTACTTAGCGTCGTGTGGTCCGGAGGGACAGGTAGTGGTTGAGGGTCTCAAGTGAGTCTGAGTGCAGGTAGCTCAGGCACTACGGTAGGTCGGTAGAGTAGGAGCCAGCAGGGGAAGAGGAGGAGGGGGGTTAGGGAGGGTCGTAGTCTCAGAAAAGGTCACTCAGTTGAGAAGGGTACTCCACCGGTTTCATGACCTCGAAGTCGAAATCGTAGTAAGGAAGGTTTCTTTAGGGTCCCGACTAGAGGAAGTCTTACCTGACCAACCTAGAGGAACGTCAGGTTCCCTGAGAGTTCTCAGAAGAGGTTGTGGTGTCAAGTTTGCGTAATTAAGAGACCGCGAGTCGGAAGAAGTGTCAGGTTGAGAGTGTAGGTATGTACTGGTGTCCTTTTTGGTATCGGAACTGATCTGTCTGGAATCAGCCGTTTCATTACAGAGACGAAAACTTATACGATAGATCCAACCAGTATTGAAAAGAAGGTTCCTCATTCGCAGAAAATTAAAGTACCGACGTCAATGGTAGACGTCACTAAAACCTCGGGTTTTTTATTTCAGACTGTGACAAAGGCGACAAAGGGGTAGATAAAGGGTACTTCACTACCCTGGTCTACGGTACTAGAAGCAAAAGACTTACAACTCGAAATCCGGTACATATATATATGTAATATATATAAATATCTGTAATGTATTATATATATATATAATCTGTTGGTCGAGAGTCGAGACGAATCACTTTAACCTGAAATTCTCAACAATAAACAGAGAGGTCAATACTATCGGAGAAAACACCTGTACGGGTTCCACTTGCAAACGGATCCGGTCCTAAACTCGTTTGAGGTCTTCTATCACCTCCTGCCCCTTCGGAGTGCCCGGTGTCGGGTACCCCAGTGTTTCTTACCCTGTGCTGAATCGCCGACTTGTCGATGCCACCGAATGACGTCAGGGCACGAGAGAACGGACGGAGACGAAAAAGAGTTCATCCCTCACAAAGGGTGACGACAAGCGACGCTATTCCCCTCGGCGATGCGTTCGAACCGAAACTTATTGTGCCGTAGTGTTTCGTGCTCCTCCTGTAGCAACGTTAAAGACAGAAGTTAGGAAAATGTATCGTTACTCCTTTTGACCGAAACCGCGGTCTGACTAGAGACTAGGAAAATCAATGGACAACGACACATTCTTTACTCAGGTTATAACTCTGAATGTTGTGGTTATTGTAAAATAATAAAATCTAGTACACCCAGTCTTGGAACCCCCACCGCTTCGATCCACCGAGATTGAACCCCCTCCAAAGGATTCTAATATCATTTCTCCAGTCGGTCCGACGTCAGGAGATGTCCGAGTTACTCTCAACTTCTACGAGAAGATTCTAAGGAGCAAGGGTACCGACCTTTCTACCACGACCGACAACGGTACACCTAAAGAGGTATGACGACGAACTCCCGGAGGTACTGCACCTTCGACCGTGAGGATCTCGTTCACTAGATTCCCTCCTTCCGTCTTTATTGATATGAACAATACTGAATCGGAACGTTAAAGTATCAATCTCGACGATCCGAAGAGACCACCGACCCTGTCATTTCTTAGACGGACGTTACTCCCTCTGGGCCCAAGTTAGGGACCCAACCCTTCTAGGGGACCTCTTCCCTTACCGTTGGGTAAGGTCATAAGAACGGACCTCTTAAGGTACCTGTCTCCTCGGACCGTCCGTTGTCAGGTACCCCAACGTTTCTCAACCTGCACTGACTCGTTGATTGTGAAAGTGAAACTTCTCTTATCGTGTTTAACCCACTAAAAATAAATCAAAAAAGGAAC
This sequence comes from Capra ibex, assembly GCA_006410555.1. Lineage (NCBI taxonomy): Eukaryota > Metazoa > Chordata > Mammalia > Artiodactyla > Bovidae > Capra > Capra ibex. Next base: position 95,630,278 of record SJYO01041852.1, read on the forward strand.
AAAATCCTTTTCAATAAATAAAAATTAACCTCCTATTGACGAAATGTTACAACACGACCAAAGGCGGTATGTGGTTGTACTTAGTCGGGATGCACATGTATGCAGGGAAGGGAAAAAAATTTTTTTAATAAAAATTTAACTCCCTATTAACGAAATGTCTTAAAACAACAAAAGACAGTTTGTAGTTGTACTTAGTCGGTATAGGGGTGGGAAAACTTGGAGGGAAGGTGGAGGGTGGGGTAGGCTGGGAAGATCCAACAGTGTCTCGTAGTCTAAACTCGAGGGATGTAGCGTGTCGTTTAAGGGTGACGGACAGATAAAATGTTTGCCATTACACATACAAAGGTACGATGAGAGAGGTAAGCAGGGTGGGAGAGGAAGGGGGTGACACAGGTGCCCAGACAACATAACCCACTGAAAATTTTCGTCTTTGAACAAACAGTACCAAGACCTCTGATTCAGGTTCTAGTTCCCCGGTCGTACCGATCACTGACCACTCTTGAGAGAAGGGTTCACGTTTACCGGTAGAAGACTGGGATGGATGTGTAGTACCTTTCTTCCGTTCTCTTGAGAGACCTGACAGAAAGTTACCCCGTGATTAGGGTAAGTACTCCTGAGGTGAAAGTTTCCAGGACGGAGGATTGTGGTAGTGTCACTCCCTGTCCTAAAGTTGTATCCCTAAAACTCCCCCGTGTATATAAGTCAGACATCGTAACACTTTCAGTGTGTAATAGTGAAGACAACATAAGAAGTCAGTGTGTTTACAACTATATTACGTCCTCAATAGATGTGTTTCCGTACCCATGGTTTTCCGGTCCCAGTGGCCCCCGGTGAGACTACAGGTAACGTCCCAGACGACGATGGTGAATACTCGACACGTTAAAATCTGTATAATAACCTAAAGTGACACGGAGTCAAAAGATTGAACATTTTACTCTTATTATTATAATGGATGGAGTATACGTCCGAAGGGACCACCGAGTCTGTCATTTCTTAGACAGACGTTACACACTCTGACCCAAGTTAGAGACCCAACCTTTCTAGGGGACCTCTTCCCTTGTCCTTAGGTGAGGTCATAAGAACGGACCTTTTAGGGTACCTGTCTCCTCGGACCACCCGATATCCGGTGCCCTAGTGTTTCTCAGTCTGTAGTGACTCGTTGATTGTGAAAGTGAAGTATATATTATAAAACTCTTAATTATGATCACTTAGGGTTTCTTGTTACGAATTGTGTATTATGTACGATTCTTTACAGGTCAGTTATAAAAGTTTGGTGAGATAAAGTCAGAATGAGTTTCTCTGTCAAGTGGAACTCTATTTCCCAATTGTATTCTTATATTTAGTTATGTAAAGTGGAAGTAACTCCCTCAACACGATGGTTTTTTCTTTTTCAATGAAGCAGAGGAACCAGAGATCAAATTGCCAACATCCATTGGATCATCGAAATAGCAACAGTTCCAGAAAAACATCTATTTCTGCTTTAGTGACTATGCCAAAGCCTTTGACTGTGTGGACCACAGTAAACTGTGGAAAATTCTGAAAGATGGGAATACCAGACCACCTGACCTGCCTCTTGAGAAATCTGTATGCAGGTCAGGAAGCAACAGTTAGAACTGGACATGAAACAACAGGCTGGTTCCAAACAGGAAAAGGAGTACGTCACGGCTGTATATTGTCACCCTGCTTATTTAACTTATATGCAGAGTACATCAATGAGAAACGCTGGGCTGGAAGAAGCACAAACTGGAATCAAGATTGCTGGGAGAAATATCAATAACCTCAGATATGCAGATGACACCACCCTTATGGCAGAAACTGAAGAGGAGCTAAAGAGCCTCTTTATAAGAGTAAGAGGAGAGTGAAAAAGTTGGCTTAAAGCTCAACATTCAGAAAACGAAGCGGGTGGCGCCGCGGGATGAGCTGGGGAGGGAAGTAACCAGGTCTGTTCCTGTCGGGGCGGGTGGTTCCTACCTGGTGGAGAAGTTTCCGGGGCGGGTGTTCAGGGCGGGGGTGAAGCTGGTGCGGGTGTGTCCAAGGGCGGGGAGAGCAGCCGGGGCGGGGAGAGCAGCCGGGGCGGGGGAGGGCCGGGGCCCGATGCCGCCGACGCTGGCAACGCGCGCGACCGCCTCGCCTAGCGCCGGCCTCTCGCTCGCCGGCCATCCAACGTCCGGCCCGCGGCCGCGGGGCGGAGGCGAAAGAAAGAAGACTCCCGCGCGCGAGCGCCGGAGGCGCCGGGCAAGGCGGGCCGGCTCGCCTCTCACGGCCCCCGCCGGCCGCGGAGCCCCAGGATGAGGAGGCCCGGCGGGCCGGCGGCGGCGGGAGGAAAACAAGGGGTCGCGCTGAGGCCGGCCCGCCTCCCCGCCGGCGCCCTGCGCTCCCGAGCCCTAGCTCCGTCCCGGCTCGCGCGCCCCGGACGCTGCGGGTGGCTGCCGCCCGCGGGGCCCGGCTCAGGAGTGCCCGAGGGCTCAAAGGACAGGCTGGAGGGCCCGCCGGCGTAACAGACTGGTCTCCGGCGGAGGGCTCTGGGGTCGAGACCCTTACGCCGCGGCGCTGCGTCGGAACACGACCGAAGGGCCACGCCCGAGGCTCGACGCCGGGTCCCGTCCCCGACCCCTGCGACGCTCCGGGGCCTCGACGCCCGCGTCCGCCCCACCGGGCCTCAAAACCCACATCTACCTTACCACCGGGCCTCAACACTCACACTTGTCTTACCAGGACCTCAACACCCACATCTGCTTCAACGGGCCTCAAAACTCACATCTACCTCACCGGAATCTTAACACCTACATTTGTGACCAGGTCTCAACATTCGCATCTGCCTCACCGGGTTTCACCCACGTCTGTCTTACCGGACCTCGACGCCCACATCTGCCTCACCGGGCCTCGACGCCCACATCTGCCTCACCGGGCCTCGGCACCCACATCTCACATCTGCCTTACCGGGCCTCGACGCCCACATCTGCCTCACCGGGCCTCGGCACCCACATCTCACATCTGTGTTACCGGGCCTCGACACCCGCATCTACCTCACCGGGTCTCGACGCCCACATCTGCCTCACCGGGCCTCGGCACCCACATCTCACATCTGTGTTACCGGGCCTCGACACCCGCATCTACCTCACCGGGTCTCGACGTCCACATCTGCCTCACCGGGCCTCGGCACCCACATCTCACATCTGTCTTACCGGACCTCGACGCCCACATCTGCCTCACCGGGTCTCGACGCCCACATCTGCTTCACCGGATCTCGACACCCACATCTCACATCTACCTCACCGGACCTCGACGCCCACATCTGCCTCACCGGACCTCGACGCCCACATCTGCCTCACCGGGCCTCGGCACCCATATCTCACATCTGCCTCACCGGGTCTCGACGCCCACATCTGCCTTACGGGACCTCGACACCCACTTCTGTCTGGGATCCCGTCCGCTGGTGCGAGACACGGAGCCGAAGGGACAACGTCTCGACCCAAACATCGTCCTGGACGGACATTGGTACCCCAACGAGTCCTAACACTCACCTAGACTCACCAGTCACAGGTAGTCACAGTGCACGACACCAATTTCCCGCGGACACTCCGGCACCCTGGGAGTCTGCCTAACACTCCGACCGCCTCTCCCTTGACGAGGAGGCCTCTGGGGGGTGGGGTCCAGACTCTGTTCACGGACCTATCCGCAACCCGTCGTCCGTTACTCGTTCTTCTCTCTTCCACAAATTTTGGGACGGAATCCCTGAGTAGCAGCGTCACCCTGCAAAGTAGTCTTACAGGAGGTTGGGCCACGAGAACTCGGATCTCCAGGACCGACACCCAACCTCTGCGCCGGACCCGGAGTCCCTACGAGGAGTCTGCTCCTGTTCGGGTAACGACTCCACAGGTGGGGCCACGACCCACTGGCGGAGACCCTCTCCCCTTGGACCCGACCGCACACCTCGTCTGGACCCCGTCCCACCCACCACCGTAGGACACGCCCCAGTCCTCCACTCGTCGCCAACGACCCACCCGGCCGTGGGGTCCGAAGTCCCGTCCGAGGAAAGGGGGAGAAGATCCTCCTCCCGCAGGTCCTTTCCCGGTCACTGGTCCGTCTTCTCGTCGACGTCCGACCCTCCGGTCCTGGCCGACCGGAACAGGCTCCTCCGTCGATCGGGCGTCCCCGCGCGACCCGCCCCCTCCGCCCCTCCAGGTCCCGAGGACGTCGTCTCTCGTGTCCGCGAAAGACTAATGTGACGGAAATCTGCGAACGGAAAGAGACTTCACCCAGTTCACTCTCAGTCCTACTTCCTTCTTGTCACAATAGTAATTCTGAGCTGTGTCCGACAGGTCGCTCATGGGCTTGTGTCACTTCGGTACCGCACAACGCAAAGGAAACTTAAACCACCTTAAGTGTCTTTGTAAAATGAAAGACCAATTGTGGACATACTCAAAGGGCACCGTCGACGTTGTTTCCTGGTGTCGGATCACCGAATTTTCGTCTTTGCCGGCAGGAGAGCCGAGCGCCCCTGTGGGAATGTGGGTCGGGCGCGGTAGGAAGGGACGGAGGACGAAGGGAGAAAGACAGGACCGAGGAGCGAGACGCAGGGAGGGCTCTCCTGTGCGTACCAGTGCGGACGTACACCTTGGACCCGGGAGAGGGACGTGTCCGTGAACTCGCCGTAGTGCGGACGGTTCCGGGACAACGGACACTCCCCCGCAAGTGTCGAGGTCCCGGAGACCGGACCACAGGAACACCTGACGGGACCGGTGAGAACCTTCTTGACCCCAGAGAGGACAGCACCAGACCCCTCGTCGACAGAGCGTGGGGCGGGACGGGGGGCGGGGGTTCCCCTGCGACGACGACGGCGGAGCACGCAGGGACGGGTCGCGACCTCCTCTCCGGCGTCGTCAGGGACCCTCCTCTACTCGGACCGAACCACGAGGGCCGACCGCCTAGCGAGTACAAATGAAAATCCCCACCACCAATGGACGAGGAAACCGGTAGGTCCCTGAAGACACCACCAGGTCGTCAATCCTGACACGAAAAGGTGACGTCCCCCGGACCCAGGGTAGGGACTAGCCCCTCGGTTCTAGGACGTACGACGAGCCACGCCGGATGTATTTATTTATTTATTACATTCTTTTTCTTTTATTTTCGACATCAGGGGCTTCATGTGAGTTTGGTGCCCGTGCAAGTTAAAATTGTTCGTTCGAAGGGACACCAAGGACCCCCAAGTCGTCTAAGTTGGGGCTCTGGCACCCGAGCTCCGTTTCCTCTACGGGTCGAACAGGAAGGACACCGGAGGGAGGGAGGAGGTAGGGGTCGGGACCGTAGTCCACTATAGGGTGCACAGGGAGGAACTGAAAGAAAAAAAAAAAATGTGTGCGACGATACATAAATAGAAAGAGATGCAGAGTAAAAACAGGGAACGACACCAGAACCGGTGGGAAGATCCTGTGAATCTACCCCTCGATTCGGATGACTAATTTCTTACTTCTGCGGTCCGCGAGAGGACAGAACGACAGGCGTAGAGGACCCGTCCGTGGGGTCGAGGGCAGAGGAGTCCGTAAAGGACGGTCGATTCGACGACAGAACCAGACACACAAACTCAAGAGATCTTCCACGCCCTGGGCCCGAGAGGGGAGGCTCCGCCACTGCGAGGGAGGGAGTAAAGGGCCGAGTCAGCGACGTGGTGACCAATGTGGTCGCAGACGACGAGCGGGCAGACAAGACCTCGCTCGACGGCCTCGTGTCCGGGAAAGGACGCGTCCGGATACCGAGGGGCGAACACCACCGGGGACCGGAGGCCCAGGCCGAAGGACGGGACGAGACAGGACCGGGGCCGCACGGGTGTCCACAGACGCGAGTCCTGGAGAGAAGGGTCAGACCCGAGTGGGACCGAGACACCTTCGCGTACAAGTACTATCGGTTCTTCGGAGTAGACCTTAAAAGGAAACGAGAACTAAAACTTTTAACGAAAAGTCGATTGAACATCAAATCGACCCATATCTTAAGGGGGCTCCGCACAAAAGAGTCTTACAGCTTCGGCGACGACACACGAGGCACCGTGAAACGGTCGAGACCACCCTTCGTCTGCGGGATCGCTGAGAGACACTAGACCGAGGTCCTCCGGGGGTCCTCGTCGGGAACGAGGGACTCGAGACCTGGCAGTCTCGTGCTTCCGCACGGGGGTAGCGCTCACCCGCTCCGTCGGACGAGTCGGATCCGACCGGGACAAGGGACACGAAACGAGACAAAGTCCCAGCCCGAGAGGGACCTTGGGGGAAATAAGTCTCCGACCTTGAGGCCCCGACCAGATTCGGAACCAGGGGGAGGAGGAGAACAACTGGACGAACTACAGACGGGGCGAGCTCCGCGCTCGTCTCTTCTCGGACGGACGGTCACGTCCCCTCCACCCCCTACGCCCAAGGTAGGGACCCAGCCCTTCTAGGGGACCCCCTCCTTTGCCGTCGGTGAGGTCACAAGAACGGACTTCTTAGGGTGCCTGTCTCCTCGGACCGTCCGATAACAGGCACCCCAACGTCTCAGCCTGTGTTGGTCAGAGACCAAGAAGACGGAAAATTTTTAGGTCGAACATGTGCACTTTCAAGAGTCAAGCACATAACAACTTCGGATCTAACTTCCTAAAACTCGTAATGGAACGATCGTATACTTTACTTGTGTTAACATATGATCACACTTGTAAGAGACCGTAACGGAAAGAAACCCTAACGTCACTTTTCATTGGAAAAGGTCAGGACACCGGTGACGACTCAAAAGGTTTAGACGACTGCATGACTCACGTCGTGAAATTGTCGTGGTAGAAAATCCTAAAGTTTATCGAGTCGACCTTAAGGTGCTAGGGGTGATCGAAACAAGCGTCACTACGAAGGATTCCGGGTGAACTAATATCTATTATAAACCTTGTGATAATTATGATTAATTTTTCACAACGAACACCTTCTATACTCCGATGTCTGTCTCATTTGTCTTCGTACTCCGCGCGGGTCCACCGACAGCGAGTGGACATTCCCGGACACCGCAGACCGGGCGGAAAGGCCGGACGAGAACTGAGGCGGACGGCGAGTGAGAGGGAAGCGAGACAAGGTGCACCTATAATTGTCCCGGCTGAGCCCAGTGAAACGAAGGCAAACGGGATGCAAAAAGAACGACAACGACGAAAGGGAAAAGATAGAACAAAACCCAATTAACTCACGTACACACAGACACACACGAGTGTGTCCCTCCGTGCAAACATAGACACCCACGCACATGGTTCACACACACACAGACATTACTCATGTGTGCACAAAAGATCATGACGCAGAACCGTAGTAAAATCACCAGACTTTGCGGATAGGATTGAAAAACGGCAGACAAAGCCCAATTAAAACGTTGTGCAATCGACTTTACATTCACGGCACACGACGCCGTCATTACGTGCGAGGGAAACACGGCGGAAACTCGCTGAACAGGAGCAGGCAGAATGTAGACGTGCACGAGATTCGGCACTCTGTGACAATGTCAAAAACGAAATTTTTCAGTACACGTGAAATTTCTCTAACTTTCTCCCTTCTAGCATCAAAATTTTGCAAATGGGTCACAAGCGGCAGAGACAACACGAGGGAAGGAGGCATATCCAAACTGAAAGGTAGACCATAGTAAAAAGAAGTCGAACCTTGTGAGGAAATCGTAAAGAACGGACAACCACTGTTTAGGAGGGTCAAACCCAAATAGACTTCGCACGAGTAAAGACAAGGTGAAATTTCCTGGAAAAACGACCGAACCTCAGGCCCAAGAGAAGGGCCGGGAGACTGACCAGGCGAGGCAGAACACCACCTCAGTCGGCAGCACAGTTCGGGCAACATTGGCGGCACACAGTGCACCCCTGTGACGGCGGTCGAGAACAGACACAGAAACTGGGGGTCACGAACCTGACACTACAGGAACCCTTCCAAAAGAGACTGAACTAGGACAAGTCCCAACCAACTCGAAGAATCTATTTATTCAGACACTAAAAAAAAATGGTTTGAACCCCTTCTAAACCAGTACCACATAAGTCTACGAAGGGGGCGGGGCGAAGAGAGGAGGACCACGAACATAATGCACAGACAATAACAGAGGGTCCCGTGAGTCCGGACCAAGGTTAAAATTTTAAAAAACAAAGAAAAAGAAAAAAGAAGGTAGACGTTAGGTTTAATTCAGGTAAAGTTACTCAACATTTTAAAGTTAATGACATCCCAATTAAAGATCTCAAAGGTGAACGAAGAAAAAAGAATTATCAAAGGTGAAGAGATGACTTTATCCGGTGGACAAATGACACCAACACAGGGGTGACGTAGGAACTTGTGTGACAGGATCGACGAAGTTTCAGGACTGGACACTGAAGTCGAGAATCGAATAGAGTCCTAGTCGAGGGGACCGGAGAAACAGAGAACTGACCCAGTACGGAAGGACAAAGGGACTCGGAGATCATGCTCCAACACGCGACCCGTAGTGTCGTAGGCGTCCTCACCGAGAGACAGGACTTCCGCAACCAGACAGGACGCCCAACTGAACACTCCTGGGTCCGCCGAGGCGGCACCAGAGACCCCACGACCCCGACGACCGGGGAGTATCAGAGGGCCGGGCCCCCCGAGTCCCGAGGGGTCCCGGACCTTCTTAAATGGGGGTCCAAAGTCCAGCAGGAGAGAGGTCGAGGGAGGACAGACTCTATGACTCTACGGGGAGGGAAACGTCGGCGGAGGCCCGGGTTGAGCCAGGACACGGGCTTCGACCTCCTCACGACACGGGCTTCAACCTCCTCAGGGGCCTACACGGGTCTGTGGTCACGGGAAGGCGTGGGGTGTGCCGGGAGAAGGACGTCCCTTGTCGTGGGGGCCACAGGTGGGCGGGGGAACGCGAGTCGGGGGCGCCACCAACCCAACACATCGCACAGGGTCGGCCCGGTCCTCCGGCACACTCCGAGAGGGAAGTGACCCCCCGGACGCCCAGACCCGCAACGGGAGCCTCGACTTGACAACGACCAGACCTCTTCACCCCTCGGTCCCTCACTGGTGAAATCGGGTCCTCCTTCGGGAGGTCCCGGCCACCTGCGGGTCCCGACGCGAGGGGTGCGCGGACGGACCCCACGTCTGCCGCGCCACTCGCGCCACTCGCGCCACCGGGACACACGGCGAGTGACAGGGGGAGGCCACTCCAGCGGCTCCCAGTCCTCCCGCAGACAGGCGACTGGAGACTGCCCAGCCAAGACGACGACACCCGACTCGCCGGGTCGGGTCTAGTGACGGGACCCACGGGCGGGAAGTGGGCGGGACGACAGGTCGGGCCGGAGCCGTGACGGGAAGACACGGTCAAAGGCAGACACTTCGCACCAATCACGTCTCTGACGGCACGCCCACTCGCTCCTCTCGCTCACACTCTGCGGCCACCGGTACACCGGACGCCCTGCAACGACCACGGGAACCGGACCGACGAGACTCGCCCACCCGTGGGCACCGCGTAGACGCAGGTCGGGGATGAACCACGGTCGGACACCGAGGTGTCTCGGGTCGGACCCTGTGTAAAATGGACCTCCATGAACCCGTCGTACTCCACGGGTCTGGCGGCAGACGGGGACTCCGGACCTCAGACCGGGTCTCCCTACCCGGACTCCTCGGTCCGACGAGGCGTGGTACCCCGACTCGCCGCCCCCGACCTCTCCGGGGACTCGGGACGCCGACAGCATTGTTTCATGGTGGTTGACCCCCGGAGTCTACACCTCCAAAAAAGAGAGAAGACCTACGTCTAGGGACGGACTTCACACCCGTCCCGGGCGGGCGCGGGCACGGGTGCGGGAGGCCTCCGAGGACCCCGGGGTCCCGGGTGGAGGCAGAAGTGTACCGGAGGGGCCCGGGGGAAAGGGAGACGAGGGGGAATGTTCCTGCGCACACTACGTGCCTCCGGGCACCCATCGGTCGTGCCGGAGGAAGAGAGTCTTGGACGGACGTCCGGGCAGACGTCCCGGGAAAGGGGTGGCCCCGTGAAGGTCCGAGACGCGTAATCTGGACTGCTGAAACCCCGGTGACAGTCGGGTCGTGTGGGACCTGGACCTTGTACTCCTCGGGACACCCCAACGCCCGTCCCCACCCACCCCCGCCTCCTCCCACCTGTGCACGGAGGGCGGTGCACGGGACGACGCGGGCACGGAGGACCCACCCAAGGGCACCCGTGACCCCTGGGGCACAGAGGGACTCTCGCGGTCTCCCTCTACGTCCGTCTTCGGGGGGCAGGCGGGGAGACTTCTTGTGACTCAGTCCTGCCACGCCGCGAGGCGCCGAAAAGGGAGAACGCAGTACGTCGTCCGCCCCCCGTCACAGGGCATCCTCCGGACTTTGCCCCGGGAGAAGCATGAATCTAAACAGTCTATTTTGGACGGTCCGTTATAAACCCCGGATGAAACTCATTTTTCAATAAACAGAAAAATAGACTTTAAGTTTAAATTGACTTACAGGAAATATAAATAAACGATTTGGGTCATTGAAGTAAATATAGGAAGGAAACGGTCCAAATTTTTGGTGTTTGTCTTTATTTATGGCCCGAAGGGACCACCGAGTCTCCAATTTCGCAGACGAACGTTACGCCCTCTGGGCCCAAGCTAGGGACCCAGCCCTTCTAGGGACCTCTTCCTTTACCGTTGGGTGAGATCATGAGAACGGACCTCTTAGGGTACCTCCCTCCTCGGACCACCCGATGTCAGGTGCCCCAGCGTTTCCCAGCCTGTGCTGACTCGCCGTTTGATGATCTCTATTTTTCCCTTGCAGTTTCTGATTACCCTTCCCTTAGACTCCGCCACATTCGACGTCACCAAGTTCCAATAACTTCGTCTAAAACAAAAACCTCAGTCTTTACAGGGACTTCAGGGTAGTCGACACCTGGGACTCTGCGACACCGAAGACGGACAGGACGAACGAAAGGGGTCGGCCAAAGCCGGTCCGACCACGGGTCTCGGTCGGGCCTCGACCGCCCACCCCAGACGGGAGGCTGCCGACCTCCTCGAGCCGTGGGCGAAAACCTGGGCGGAGGGTGAGTCCGGACCGGCACCCCCCGGCCCACTCCCCGACCCATCCTCGCTCCCCGGAGGACCAACCGTATCACGAAGACCTGGCAGTTCCGGAGACCTAAGTGCCGGAGGTGCACAGGACTGGAACACCGAGTACCCGGGTTCGACTACAAAGACGACGAAGAACGCTGACAGCGCACCACCCGCCCGTCCGAACTCCCCAGACCCCGTCCACCCCTCGCCCCGTCTGACTCGGTCCCTCGCCGCCTCCCTCCACCCCCCTGTCCAAGGCCTTTCTCGTCGAAAATTTCGTCTACCCCAGTCCCGATGCCCCGGAGGACACGAGGGTCGTAGGCTCACGCCAGCGTGACCGGACAACGGGGTGTCCCACCGGCCGGGACCTCCTGTCCGGTAGTGACCAGTGAACTGATACGTATGACGGCGGCGTCGCCGGGGACCGGCCAAGGACCCACCTGCTCGGTCACTCGCACGTCCTACCAGTACCCACGACTGCGATCCGGACGAGCCCACCGTGACTCCGGACCCGCCCCGGGACCCCCGTAGACCCCACCCCGGGCGTCCACACTCGAGGACGTCCACGGTCGTCGGGGCGGGGGTGGAGCCGGCGCTAGTCGGGACGACCGAGGGTGGACAGACCGGCGGACCGACGGACGGAAGACGCTTCGACGAAGAAAGGAATTAACTCTGGAAATACTTTAAGGAAGCACACATCTCTCACAAAAACAACACTGTCCTCAGTTTCTGAATCAGGTCTCGCGTGCGTAGGGGCGCAGGGGTAGTGCGGGCCGTGTGCCCCCGCGCCACGGGCCCCGATCGTCTCCCAGGGACCAGGGGTAGTGCGGACCGTGTGCCCCCGCGCCCCGGGCCCCGATCGTCTCCCGGGGACCAGGGCACTGCGGGCACACGAGCCCTCGTGCTACGGGTCCCGATCGTCTCCCGGGGACCAGGGATCACTGCGGGCACACGAGCCCTCGCACCACGGGCCCCGATCGTCTCCCGGGTACCAGGGCACTGCGGGCACACGAGCCCTCGCGCTACGGGTCCGATCGTCTTCCAGGGACCAGGTGTCACTTTGGGCACACGAGTCCTCGTACTACGGGTCCCGATCGTCTCCCAGGGACCAGGTGTCACTTTGGGCACACGAGTCCTCGTACTACGGGTCCGATCGTCTTCCAGGGACCAGACGTCACTGTGGGCACACGAGCCCTCGCGCTACGGGTCCCGATCGTCTCTCAGGGACCAGGGGTCACTGCGGACACAAAAGCCCTCGTCATAGATACCTGTACCTATGGACCGGTGTCGTACCCTAGAAGCACAGGGGACTCGACGTCCTCAGACCGGGGAGTCACGGACACGGTCGGGTAGGTCCCCGTGGACGAGCAGTCTCCAGAATCCAAATTTTTTATTAACAAAAAATTGAATTTAAAAAACAACTCCGTATCGACTAAACGTCACAAAATGTGAAAATAAAAAAAAGAAAATCTACTCTCTCTAGTGTTTGTAAACGAAGAGAAGTAACCAATGGTACACCTAAAAAGTGTTACATTTGAAATATATCGTAGTCTTAGTCTTTCCACATTGTGATTATGTAGACTCGCTCATTGTGCCTGGAAACACTAAATCTTCACAGAGAAGACGATTCAGGTCTGAGAGAAGAGGCGAACCTCTTTTCCGTCTCCCGACCGCTCGCCCCGACGAACCCACTTCGGACCGTATCGTCCCCGCGGCCCCTGCCGCTACTTTATAAGTCCGGCGGGCCCTCCACAGGCCAAGGGCCCCGGGAAGACGAGACGCACGACGCCCACGCGCGTCCGAACCACCAGGGGGAGGAGACATCGACTCGGCGCGAGCGGGCAGGGAGCCTCCCTCCTCCTTCGTGTCACATTCCGTCTCCGGGACGCCACAGAAGAGCACCTCCCTTCACCTCGACCTACTCAAATTTCGACCACAGAATCCGAGAGAAATCCGCCATTCATACCGTAGTCGCAGCGACATGCAGAAGTTGAAACGGAATGAAGACCTTAAGGTGTAGGAAAACCGTCATAGGCTGGCTCTCATCATTAACACAAGGGTAAAAGGACTCCACAAAACATAAGAATTCACACGTCAGAAAGTAAGGGAGAGAGAAGAAAAGAGGAGAAAGGACTAACAAATATAAACGACATAGAGGACTAAGGTTCTCGATGAAGTGACAAAGTGCCCAAACAAAAGAAACTCCCTATTGACGAAGTGCCTTAAGACAACAAAAGACGGTTCGTGAGTCGGTATCCACGTAGAGGTAGGGAACACCCGTGTACCGACGGAACGACACTGGACCGAGAACGACTCGACTCTACCTGTACGGGGGGTTCCTGGCTGGGTCCCGTAGACGAGGTGCAGAGACGTCGGACCGGAGAACCATAGAGACCCGAATTTCATAATTTTGGAATTTTTGACTGGAAATTTTCCTTGGGAGTGTTTTTTCGGACGTACTAGTGGTTTGCGTTTCGGCCCCCGAAATGTGCAACGTACGACAAGTGAGGTAACATTTAATAAGTTGTCGGCACGTAGGGTCAGTAGACCCCTCGACGACAGGACGAAGGACCTGAATTACAAGGTTGCACCCTCTACTTCGAGGGATCCTTAGCTCTGTCCGGCAAACTCTTCGTCCACCTATTAACAACAATCGTTCTTACGAAGTCCCCTCCAGTCGAAGATGTGACCATAAACGAGCGTACGACTACATTTTTCCCCCCCGTCGGTCTCAGTTCTCGGGTTTGACTTCAGTCAGGGGGGCTCGACTTGGGATTGAGAGCAGAAACCAGTACCAACATCCGCTCCTCGGGCTCGGAACCAAAGAAGGAGCCACTCGACCCTGACACTCTGCGGCTAACCGGTCCAGTAGACTATCATTGTCGAAAATAATCGGTTAGGGGGGTAAAGGTCAGTCAAGTAGAGCCAAATACGTCGTACTGAGGGAATTAGTCGAGGAGGGTCTAATCTGAACTCCCTTCTTACGAATTAGTCACGCAACGACGAATCTCTAGTCGCAAACGTCGTCCTTACCCCTTTTTGTTCGCTGTCGTAGGTACGTAGCCTAAGTCCAGTCAGCGAGTCCGCACAGGCTGAGAGACGCTGGGTGCCTGACGTCGTGCGGTCCGGAGGGACAGGAAGTGGTTGAGGGGCTCGAACGAGTCTGAGTACAGATAGCTCAGCCACTACGGTAGGTTGGTCGAGTAGGAGACAGCGGGGAAGAGGAGGGCGGAAGTCAGAAAGGGGGGTAGTCCCAGAAAAGTTTACTCAGTCAAAAGAAACGTAGTCCACCGGCTTCATAACCCTCGAAGGTGAAGTCGTAGTCAGGAAGGTTACTTATAAGTCCTGACTAAAGGAAATCCTACCTGACCAAACTAAAGGAACGTCAGGTTCCCTGAGAGTTCTCAGAAGAGGCTGTGGTGTCAAGTCTTCGTAGTAAGAAACCACGAGTCGAAAGAAATACCAGGTTGAAAGTGTAGGTATGTACTGATGACCTTTTTGGTATCGAAACTGATCTACCTGGAATCATCCGTTTCATTACAGAGACGAAAACTTATACGACGGATTCAACCTATATTGAAAAGAAGGTTCCTCATTCGCAGAAAATTAAAGTACCATCGTCAGTGGTAGACGTCACTAAAACCTCGGGTTTTTTTATCAGACTGTGACAAAGGTAACAAAGGGGTGGATAAATGGTACTTCACTACCCTGACCTACGGTACTAGAATTAAAATACTTACAACTTAAAATTCGGTTGAAGAAGTGAGAGGAGAAAGTGAAAGTAGTTCTCCGAGATCAAGAAGAAGTGAAAGACGGTATTCCCACCACAGTAGACGTATAGACTCCAATAACTGTAAAGAGGACCGGTAGAATTAAGGTCGAACACAGAGTAGGTCAGGTCACAAAGAGACGTATCTTCAATTTATTCGTCCCACTGTTATATGTCGGGACTACATGAGGAAAGGGCTAAACCTCAATCCATCGTGTAGTCAATGACCTAATCCATCGTGCAGTCAATAACGACGGACACTGTCTGGTGGGGGTTGTCTGATCACAAAATACAGCGGGCCAGGGAAACCAGTCCTCGGGCGACGTCGACTCGACTGACGAGGTACGGCCCAGAGTGCTCCAACCGCAGCCCCACTGCCGGCCCTCGCCCCGCCTCCTGGTTCGAGTGGTAGTGCTACGAACCACCGGAGCCTCGTAGGCACAGGGGTCAGTGAGCACACTGACGACCGGCCGGAGTGCCGGAACGACCGACCGTGCTCTCCGGAAGAAACGACGCACCCGCCGAAGACTCCCGTCGAGTCGCGGACCGTCGACTGGAAGGAGCCTCGTTCACTCCCTCCCCACTCGTTCCCTCGGAAACTTTCGCTGGAACGGAGTGTAGACGTACAAGTCAACCAAACTTCCCCCGGGAGCACCTCGGACGGGAACCCCTTCCCCGGACGGTTCTCGCCCGCTGGCACCCGTCCTAGTGACCCCGGGGACCCTCCGGCGGACAGACAGGTCGGAGTCACTGAGTAGGGAGGGTGTCCGTCCTGTGTGCGGGGGTTCTGAGTCCATCCTCCGAGAGGTCGCCACCGAGGAACGCACGGTGAAGCCCCGCGGGGAGGAGAGGAGGGATCTGGACACGACTTCTCTAGCCGCGGGTCGGGGACGGGGAGTCGTCATTCACCACAACCCTGTCTGTCCCCTACTCGAGGATCTACGAGGAGTTTTCGCTGCACGTCCGCAGGACCCCGTGTCGGGGCTGCACGACCTTCGAGGGGGTAGGCTTCCAGACCCCTGTGACCGCGAGGCGGAAGGACGGAGTGCTCCTAGCGTGTGCAAACGCCAACTCAACGAAGGAGTCGGACGGAGGGCGACCACCCTAGACCCCCCGACCGTGGGACGAAAGTAGGACAGGAGGGACACTGAGTCGAGAGTGACGGCCCAAAGGCGCCTGTCGCGAACGAACTCTGGAGACCCCCAGAGGGTACTGTGGAGGCGCCACAACAGAGGTCGTCTCGAGCGACTCCGGTCGGGAGGAGACGCACCCGAGGACAGCCGCTCCCTGTCGGTCGGGCAGAAGATGTCGACAGGGGTGTGCGCCGCCGAAACTCGCCTGTGGGGCACGCGGTCCGGACCCAGCACGTGTCTTCTCCGCCCCCGCACAGGCGGACGAGACCGGGAACTCGGAGTCCTGTGGGGAGTCCCAGGTCCAGTCCTGAGCCTTCTCCGTCCACTGGACTCGCCTCTCCCCGCGCACCGGGACCGGGGGACGTACCGGGGGCGCCGAGAGCCAAACCTACTAACGTCCCTGGGACCCCGCCCCCCGAGGTACTCCGGGTGGACCGACCCGCCGACCCGACCGTCGGCAACCCCGATAGTCCAACCGAGCCCCGCGGCCCCACTACTCCACGACCCCAGACCCCTGTCTCACTCCACCCGACGGTGAAGGGAGAGCCCCCGGACCCTTGCACGGGCTCGCCCGAAGGAGGTCCAAAAAGGACGCACCACGGGCGGCGAGGGAGGGGGAGGAAAGACTCAACCACGACCAGGTCGGACGCCAACTGTCTGCACTCCCCCGTCGGGTGGGGGACGGGACCGTGGACGAAAGGACGCTGGGGGTCGAGTGCGTCACAGAGGACTCTGGGGTGTCGTCCCGCCCAAGGGCTCGGAACCACCCAGTCCTGGCTGGACCCCGACGTCTCTTCGGCGGAAGGAAACACACGCAGGCCCCCGACCCACACCGACTCCTACCCCGGACGCGTAGTTTTGGGCCCGGGAAAAGTCAGTCGACAAAAGGAGTGCCGTTTCCAGTATAGACAAGAAACATCTTTTGAATCGCAAACACCTGACTTCAGTAATTTAGGATTGTGACTCACGACGGTCAGGACCTGACGAGGGCCGAGACGCCCCCGACCGGCTCGTGAAGGAGGGTGAGGTCCCCCGTGTCCTGGACCTGCCTCTCGGGAGGGTGACGTAGACGTGTTGGGCGTGCGGGGGTGTAAGTGCGCGGGGGTGTGCGCGTGCGGGGGTGTGCGCGTGCGGGGGTGTGCGCGTGCGGGGGTGTGCGCGTGCGGGGGTGTGGGCGTGTAGGGGTGTGGGCGTGTAGACGTGAGGACGTGTAGGTGTGAGGACGTGTAGGCGTATGGGTGTGCAGGGGTGAGGGCGTGTGGGCGTGTAGGGGTGTGGAACGCAGGGGTGTGGGCGAGCGGGGGTGTGGGCGTGTAGGTGTGAGGACGTGTAGGCGTATGGGTGTACAGGGGTTTAAGTGTGTAGGGGTGAGGGCGTGTGGACGTGTATGTGTGTGGACGTGCAGGTGTGTGGGCGTGGAGGTGTGCGGGTGCACAGGGGTGAGGACGTGTAGGCGTATGGGTGCGGGTGTGTGGACGTATAGGCGTGTCGGCGTCCAGGGGTGTGGGCGTGTCGTGGACGGAAGACCCGACCACGACCCGGGACACCTCCCGCCCACCAGACCCTCCCTGTAAGGTCTCACCTCCCACGTCCGCTCCGACCACATCCCCACTCCCCGGGTTCGGTCAACAACGGGAACCCCTCGACACACCCAGGGGACAATAGGTGGTCCGGGACACCGAGGAGTCTGCCACCTTCTGAATCTCTCTCGGACCGGAAGTGAACGGGGGGTCCTTTCCACGAGACCCCAGAGGTAACATGTCCTGTACCGGACCGACCCGGGGGTCGTAGGTCGAGGTGTCAGGTCCCGGGACTGACCTCGCCGGACGACACGACAGAGTCGACAAACCATGTCGGTCTTCCACCTGGGGGTCCTACCGAGGGGGTCCTGTCCGAGGGGGGATTTTTTACCCAAGGGGTCCTGCCCGAAGGGGACCGACTCAGGACGGCCCCAGGTCGGGGCCACCTAGGTCCCACTAACCTTCCACCCCTACCTCAGCCGCAGGAACCTTTTTATATATAAATTAGTGCCTATATTTCTCTCTAATCTTTGCCTATCACATCATCCTTTTAATCACCTCTTTTTCTCCGACTTATTGAACCAAATACACCTTATCGTAGGTACGAGGTCCACCCTTAAGTCGGTCTTTTTACCCCTCGTTCTTTCTTTGCTGTACCCCCTTAGTCAGAAAGACCTTTGACTAGGTTAAAGAAATAAAAACCCAAACGAATATATGGAAAACAATGTGAATCCCTACTTATGTCTCAGTGCACCCCCAGTCGTCAGGACTGGAAATAGTTTTAGTCCACGAAGTGTATTTTTCCAGAATCCTCATAATGTAGTAGAAGACCGGTACTCACTCTGGACGACTGTATAATACTAGGAAAGAAAGACTATTGGTTTTTTGAATAAAGAAGGTTCCCACAAAAAAGAATTTGGTCCGTGGTGGGAGGTTTATGTCAATGTAAGGATATCCCACTCCCACATCACTCAATGTTAGTTCTTTCCTTAAATAAATTGGGTTCCAATTGTACTAATTAGAATTTCCAATTATGAATAAAGAGGATATACGATCAATATAAGTAATATTCGCATCCCTTGTACCTCTAAATCGTCGTTTGTAGTCGGGTTGTTTACTTTTAGGAAAGTGGTTACGAGGGGGATTCTAGATAAATCAGAATTCTATCACCATTTCAATGTAAAAATGTATCGTTCCTGTGTCACTAAATATTGTCTCGTGTCACTAGATAATGTTTTCTCTTTTAAGTAATTGAGTTTTTCAGATCATAACGATTGTAGTTTTTGATGATATAAAGGAAAAGATATAAGGTTTATGTAACTAATTATATAAGGGTCCACGGATTCCTATACCTCCGGACCGTCGTTAGTAACTGAGTTGTTACTCTTTTCGGGATACGACTAATTCTGAGAGTTTTATGAGGTCTTGAGAGACACGACAAATACCAACTCTCCATCATTTGTCAGTACTCCGTCCTCATACCTATTAGGACAGTGTGTTCGATCAGACAGTCGTCTCTCCAAACTGGACTCTGTGGGAACAGTGTGGGTCCCGTCCCTTAATCGTCGTTAATAACTGTGTTGTTTACTTTTGGGGAAGTGGTCATATTAAGGATTGGTTGGGTGATATGACTGTTAAAGGGTTTTCTTAAACGGAAATCATTCAGATTTTGTAGAGCACGGAGAGTCCAGCCCTCCGACATCTGTTAGTGTACACCGGCCTGCTTGGACATGTCCACCCGATCTATTGGAAGTCTCCTCAGGTATTCGACTTTGTGAGAACAGTGCGGGTCCTTAAAAATAACTGAACCTCGACGTGCAATTGAGGAAGAGGCTCTGTTTACCACTACCCCCTCTCGGGGGGCATTTTAGTCTCCACATCCACTCTCGTACTTTGTCTGAGACCAAAACCCCATTTACGAACCCTTGCCCCAAAGGACTCCGAACTAGTGCGGAAACGCATACGGTTCGGAGGAAGGAGTACTGGAAACGGTACCCGCCTCGAGGAGTGCGACCGGGGGCCGTCTCTGGGTACAGAGAGAAGGTGAAGGATCTTGTCTAGACGGGCCGTTTCCGGAGGATGCTCAAACACCCCGCCTACACCCCACTTGCACCCGTCAGTGGGTAGTCATCCCGATAAAATCGTGGAGACCGAAAGTCCCCTCCCCACTTTGAGACGTGAGTCCTCTATGACGGACTGGTCTCCCGGAAAATTTCTCAGGAAGGAAGAAACGACGTCTCCGACTCTTCAGGAAGTCCCACCCCCACGCCTCGGGCCGTCCGGGGTCGACACCGGCGGCCGGTCTCTCGCCTGCCACCCAGACCCCCGTGACGGGCGTCGTGAGGCAGACAGACCGCCTAAGTCAGACACGGAGACCGTCGCACACGCACCCCGGACCCGGGTCGGGACGACTCTCGCCGGAGACGAGGACCGCCCCGGGGAGGACTACCGGCCACGCCCGCCGGCGTCCGAGTGTAAGGAGGGGCACGAGCTGGCAGTGTGAGTTCACCGGTACGACCCGTAGGCGGAAAAGACTGGCGGAGTGGAAAGTGTCGACGGTGTCCAACTTCAGGACCGCCTCCCGCCGCTATCGTGTCGATAGTGCTTCGGAGCCACACGGGGCCCGACTTGCGGGTCGGCGCCGGAGGTGAACGGACGACCGGGCGGATACCCCCGGGTCGTGGACCTCCCACCCGAGACGACAGGAGTCTGTGGACGACCGTCCCAGAGTACGAAACGCGTTCTGGAAAGAGAGACGTCCAAACCCCCCTGAAAAGGTGAATGGGACGAATCGCGAAGCACCCGGGAAACTTACCCTTCCAAGAACAGACAGACATCGAGACCCTTTTCCAGGTAATTAAAAACCTGGTTGCTCCGTTCGTCCACAATAACCCGTTTGACACCGGTGGTGGTTACTTGAGTCAGTCAGGGACATGGTGGGCGAGAGGTGGGGGACGAGTGGGCGAGAGGCTAGGACACAGGTGGTCGAATACGTAGGTCAGGAGGCAGGGGGCAGGTAGGGAGACAGGTGTGCAGGTGAGTGAGTAGGCACAGGGGTACGCAGAAGAGTAAGAGGTAGGCAGGAGGTAGGGGATGGGTAGTACGCAGGTAAATGAGTAGGCAGAGGGGTAGGTAGGGAGATAGGTATGTAGGTAAATGAGGAGGGGGTAGGTGAGGAGACAGGCGGTAGGTGGTGTGTAGGTGCATAAGTAGGCACAGGGGTAGGTAGGAGAGGAGGAGGTGGGCAAGGAGGCAGGCAGTGTGCGGGTGAATAGGAAGGTAAGACGGTCGTCACCGGGGTGGGCAAGAAGGGGTAGGCAAGGGGGCAGGAGGGGTCGGTAAGGACGTAAGAGGGCAGGTGGAGGGGCAAGGGGTAGGCAGGAAGGGAGGTCGGGAGGTGGGCAGGTGGGCGTTGACCTCGTCACAAGGGACCGTGACACCATTGGTCGACGACCACGGCCTCGTCGGACCACGTCCGTGGGGACCTCTACACCACATTCGACACCGAACCGTGAACACTACTTGGCGGCTCGTTGAGGATATCCTAGGGAGACGATAAAGAAGGTCAAAGAAAGGAAAGGGTGAAAAAAATTCAGTTTACTCCAGTTTGTAGGGTGGTTTGCGATTTCGGACCGAAACTAAAGTCGAGGGAGATTCCAAGAGGTCCCTATTAAAACACAAAGATGTATTAGATGTTAAATTCAGTAGGTTGGGGTTTGTGTGTGATGTGTAAACCCTTGGGGAAGGTCCGACGGAATGCCCGGGGCGTCACTGGCTGTTCGTCTCTCCGAACAGCGACTCGCGTAGGGGCCGAGGGACCCCGGGCAGGAGGGCCGGAGAGGGGAAGGGTGCCACGGGGCGAGGTGACACCTGCGCCGGGACCTGACAGGAGGGCGGGACCCGATAAACACCTAAAAACGCCTGAGACGTGCCAACGAGGAACAGGCACTGCTGGAAACGAACTCCGACGTAGAAAGAACAAAACGAAAGACGCCCCGTTTAACAATTAAATCAGTTTCATATTGACTACATGTTCCAGTACATTCAACGTCCACATGTCATGTCACTCAGGGTCAAAATTTCCACCATAAGGTAAGTATCAAGAACATTTTATGCCCCACACAAGGACACGACATGCTACGCAGAAACATCAAGTAAGACACGTATTGCGAGACACGGAGGGTCGGGAGGCGGAGACACAGCGGGGAGGGGTGAGGACAGGAGCGATCCTTGGTGACAAAGTAAGAGACACAGACGACGAAAAAGCAATATCAGTGACCAATAACGTCCAAAATCCAAGGTGTATATCACTGTAACATTGCATTTACATAAGGTGTACATCCACTGTTCATGAACAGAGAGAGGTTCCGGTGGGTACAACAACGTTTACCGCCCTAAAGGGAGTAAGTGTAGAAGGAATAGACAGACAGACAACAACCTGTGAACCAAACGAAGACACAAGGCCGAGAACATTTGTCACGACGATACTTGTAACCGCACGTGCATAGAAAAACTCGATCTCAAAACAAAACCCCCCCAATATATGGGTCCTCCCGAAGGGACGATCGAGTCAACCATCTCTTAGGCGGACGTTACGCCCTCTGGACCCAAGTTACGGACCTAGCCCTTCTAGGGGACCTCCTCCCTTTCCGAGGGGCGAGGTCCTAAGACCGGACCTCTTGGGGTTCCCGTCAGGTACCCCCGTGTCTCACCCCGTGCTGACGCGGCGAAAGCGGAAGCGTACGGGTCCTCCCCCCCCGCCCAGTGTGCTACTAAGTTACGAAGCACAGAACTCGTCGGAGGTACGAGAAAGGGTGTCACCGGCGTGGTTAGGTGCGACACTGGTTGTCACGTCCCCCGAGGGAAAGGCGGGGCAGAAGCGGTTGTAAACAATAAGCACAGGAAAAAAATACTACCGGTAAGACTGTCCACACTCCACCGTAGAGTGACACCGAAACTGAACGTAAAGGGATTACCGATCGCTACGACTCGCGGAAAAGTACACGGACAGCCGGTAGACGTGAAGAAGAAACCTTTTTACAGATAAGGCCAGAAGGTGGACGAAAAGATTAGTCTAAAAAAAAAAAAGGCTACAATTCAACATCATCGACAAACATATAAAACCTATAATTGGGGAATGTCCAGTGTAGCAAACGTTTATCAAAGAGGGTAAGTCATCCAATAGAAAAGTAAAACAGCTATCAAAGGAAACGACACGTTTTCGAAGATTTAAATTAATCCGAGGTAAACAAATAAAAACGAAAACAAAGGAGACGATTCCTTTGTCTAATTTTTATAACGACACTAAATACAGTTTCTCACAAGACGGGCACAAAAGTACATCCTCGGAGTACCAAAGACCGGAATGTGAATCCCAAAATTAGGAAAACCTCAAATAAAAACATACACCACAATCTCTTACAAGATTAAAGTGGGTGACTTCGAGAGGTCAATAAAGTCGGGGTGACTTCCCTAAGAGGAGAGGGGACACACAGACAGGGAGGAAACGACACCGGTACTCACACACACCGATAAAGCCCCGAACGACAAGACGAGGTGACTAGACACACACTCGAAGACACGGTCCTGGCACGACAAAGCTGAGGACCTCGAAACACCAGATCAGACTTCAGTCCCTCACACTAAGGAGGTCGAGACAACAAGAAAGAGTTCTAACAAAGCCCATAAGTCCCAGAACAGACAAAGTTGTCTTTTAAATTCGAACAAATTGAAGACACTTTTTGCGGAAACCGGAAAATCATCCCCAACGTGACTTCGACATCCCACGAAACACATCGCACCCCTACAGGTGTCACAAACGAGGAGGTCAGACACTTGTACCATGGACAAAGGTAGACAGACACAGCAGAAGGAAAAGAAGGTAACCACAGATATCAAAAGACTCATGTCCAGAAAATGGAGGAATCCATCCAAATAACTATTGATAAATAAGGAAGACTACACTGCAATTTACTCTAACAAAGGAATCAAAGAGAAAGACTATCAAGTAGCAGACTTATCATTACGTTGTCCAAAGACACACAATTAAGACATACGACGTCGAAATAGTTTAAGTAACTACTCGAGATCAAAAGACCACCACAGAAATCTTAAAAGAGTCATATTTTCAAAGTGAAGAAGCAAAGGGCAAACCTAAGGAAAATAAAGAAAAAGAAGAGACTAACGACACCGACCCTGAAGGTTCGGTCACAACTTATTTTCCCCACTCTCACCCGTAGGAATGCAACAAGGACTAGAATCTCCCTTACGAAAGTCGAAAAGTGGTGACTCATGCTAGAAGCGACACTCAAACAGTACATACTGGAAATAATACAGCTCCATCCAAGAGAGATACGGATGAAAGACCTCTCAAAAAAAAAATTAGTATTTACTACAACTTAAAACAGTCTTCGAAAAAGACACAGATAACTTTACCAGTATAACAAAAATAGGAAGTTAAACATTTACACCAGATAGTGTTGCTAACTGAACGTCTGTGACCTTTTAGGAACGTAGGGACCCCATTTAGGGTGAGCTAGTACCACATGCTAGGGAAAATTACACAACAACCTAAGTCAAACGATTATAAAACAACTCCCAAAAACGTAAATATAAGTAGTCACTATAAGCGGAAAAAATAAGAACACTATATCAACAGACCAAAACCATAGTCCCACCATGACCAAGTATCTTACGTAAGTCTTCTCAGGGAAGGAGACGTCAACTTTTACGTAGACACACTTAGAGGTCAGGACTAGCCCCAGAACTCTCAGAAAGACCTCGGGGGTGAACACAACCGGTGGGACGAAGGGGGGACGATACGCTGACTGGACCACCGTCCGGTCAGTGCCTCGCCCCCACCCAAACCCCTTCCCCCAAACGAAACTGACCACTCAAACACCACGGGAACTCGAACGGGTTCTCAACGCCCACCTCTCGTCTTCCACCCTCTGGGAGGGACCCCACCCGCACTAACGGCCCCCTCCCCTCTCTTCGGTGCACCTCCTCGGACCACCCTGCACGCGTGTGACTTAGACGACTCGCCAACCCCCTCTCCTGGGTCGCACAGACGACCCGACCGAGCACACCAGGAGCCACCGGCCACACTCTCCACGAGTCTCCGTGGTTCCCGACCCTGGGGTCATGCCTGCTCGGGAATTCTTCGACGGGTCCCCTCACCGTCGCACCGGGACCCCTTCCTCCGGAAATGAGGAAGGCACAAATCTCTCCAAACCCGTAAAAGTCTGGGGTCGTCCACCACAGGCAGGGGGGTGGGTCTCCACCACCCCTGCCACAACTCCCAGGTCCCCTCTACGACCGGACTTCCTATCCCTTCCCACGCGGGACGGCCCCCTCCCGACCAGCCGCGCCCCACCCGACCACCCCAAACAGAAGAGGCATTTCCTTCTCTGTCCGGTGTCCCTCCCCTCTCGACCCGGGGGCTCACCCAAACCCACCAGCACTTACCGACCCCCTCTCACAGTCCCAACTGTCCCCACGACTCCCGGGATCCCGACGCTCACACGGAAGCCTCTCCTCGTACCGCCCGTCCTCGCAAGGATCCGAGTCCGGGCCACCTGACCTCACCCGCGCCGTCCGCCCCGCCGCCCTCGCCGACACCCATCCTCTCCGTCCCGCCGGCCCCCCCAGGGACATCGCCCTAGAGGCCCCACGTCCCAGTCGCACTCCGGTTCCTCCTCACCCACCTGTACGCACTGGAACTCGTCCCGACGTCCGCGTTCGTCTCCGCACCTCTTCCGGGTCTCACCCCGTAGTCCCCCTGCTTTCCCGACCCGTACTCCCTGCCGGACCCACCGACCCACCCACGTCCCCGTCCAAACACAAACCCACTGTCCACCGACTCTCGAGTCCTTTACCCCAACCGCGAATCCTCTCTCAAGTCGTCGGTCAGTCCGGTACCCCAGTGGGTGCACCCCCGAAACACAAGTCTCTCCTTCGCCCAGGAGTCCCTCTCCCCTGTCCCTGCCCCTCGGCCGTCGTCGCTAGACGTCCCTCGCACCACAGCCCCCCCCCCCTTACGGAGGGCCCAGGGGGCCCTCGACGGCCACCCCGACGTCTGTGGGAGTCTTCGACGAGGATACCCCCGGAGACCAAGGAGCTGGGGACTGGTCCCGAGAAACGTCCTTCCCTTGAAGGGAAGACTGTCGGGACACAGACCGGGGCAGGTCACGCACCGTCCGACGACCACTGTGGCTACTTGTCCACTGTCCGGAATGACTGTGGTCGCCCGTACCTTTCCCCGGGAAAGTCCCACTTTCGACCCGCTCCCGTGACGACCCACCACCGGAGCTACTCGCGTCGACGGACACCAGGAGGGCCCGCCAAGTCCGGGACGCCGACCCCCTCCGTCCACGCACCCTCACCGACACCTCGTCCCGACCTTACCTGACCCCCCGCTCGCCGACCCCCTGTCCCGCCAGTCGCACGTAGACCACACAAAGGCCCCGACACACACACACACACAGGGGCCACCCACAGACCCCCTCCGCCACGGACCGTCCACAACCGCAGTCGTCGGTCCCACCACCGACCTCCAGGGACGACCCTTTGCCACCGCAACCCCCACTCAAACTCCACGTCCCCAGACGACCACCAGAGGAGGGTCGTGACGAGGCGAAGGAGATCCTTCGGGAAACACACCCCTCGTCCCTTCGGGTCTCGTCGTCCAAGTTCGGGTGGAGACTGCGACTCATCAAGACGTCGACTTCTGTTCAATGAAGAAACACGGAAACAAAGGAGTAGACGTTTTACCCTTATTGTCAGTGTAGATGTAGTGTCACTGTAGAATGTGTGTACGGAAGGGTTGATATTTCAAGAGTCTTGTCACGACGGTCCTCAGGTCTTAGTCACAGAGACCCCTTCGGGTGCACCCCCTCCCCGACGAGAGAGGACCTCCGGGGGTCCCCGGGTGGAGGTGGAAGGTCCGGGTCGCGAGACGAGAGACGACGGGAGTAGTTCCGGAGAGAGACTGAGGGTGGAGGACGAAGGGAGACTGCTGCTGGGACACCAGTGTAGGAGGGGGTGGGGCACTTAGGTCCCCGTGGAGGGAGGGCCCTGGGAAGGGGAGAAGTGTAGACGTCCCAGGGGAACCGGAACACTCCACTGTCCAAGGTCCTAGGCCTACACCCCCCGAGACCCCGCACGAAGTCGGGTGTGGGGAAATCCTCCGGGGACCCCGCACGAAGTCGGGTGTGGGGAAATCCTCTGGGCCACCCCTCTCGCCTCGGGGCACGTGCCGTCTGACTCTTTGTGGGGAAGTCACTACCCATAATTAAGGTCAGTATATACTTACTAATTAAACCGTAGTGAATCTATAATTTATTACACCACCAAACCCCGAAGGGAGTATCGAGTCAGCCATTTCTTAGGTGGACGTCACGTCCACTGGGACGAAGCTAAGGACGGCCCCAGGTCGGGGCCACCTAGGTCCCATTAAGGTTCCCCTCTACCTTAACCGCAGGTTCCTTTTTTGAATAAATTAGTGTCTATGTTTCTCTCTAATCTTTTCCTGTCACATCATCGTTTATAATGACCTCCTTTTCTCCGACTCATTGAACCAAATGCACCTTATGGTCATTTTGAGGTTCTGTTCCTCAAACGGCTCATAGGTGCGAGGTCTACCCTTAAGTCGGTCTTCCCCTTTCTTTGCTGGTGTGCCCCCTTAGTCAGAAAGGTCTTTGACTGGGCTAAAGAAATAAAAATCCAAACGAATATATGGAAAACAATGTGTATCTCTGTTTACCTTTAAAATTCAGTGCGCCCCCAGTCGTCAGGAATGGAAATAGTTTTAGTCCTCGAAGTATATTTTCATATGTATTTCCAGAATTCCCCAAAATGTAGTAGAAGACCGGTACTCCGGACGACTGTAAAATACTAGGAAAGAAAGACTATTGGTTTTTGAATGAAAAGTCCTCACTAAAAAGAATTTGGTCCATGGTGGGAGGTTTCCATGGTCTAGTCAACGTAAGGATATCCCACTCCCACATCACCCAATGTTGATTCTTTCCTTAAATGAATGGATTCCAATTGTACTAATTAAATTTACAATTATAAATAAAGAGGATATACGATCAATATATAAATAATTGTACATATTCCCGTCCCCTAAATCGTCGTTTGTAACCGGGTTATTTACTTTTTTGCGAAGTGGTTATATTAAGGATTAGTTGGGTGATATGATTATTAAAGATTGAAGGATTTTCTTAGACGGAAATCATTCGGATTTTGTAGAGCACGGAGAGTTCCCACCCTCCGACATTTCTTAGTGTACACCGGCCTGCTTGGACATGTCCGTCCGATGCATTGGAAGTCTCCTCAAGCATTCAACTTTGTGAGAACAGTGCGGGTCCTTAAAAATAATTGACCTCGACATCCAATTGAGGAAGAGGCTCTCTCCACTACCCCCTCTCGGGGGCCATTTCAGTCTCCACATCCACTCTCGTATTTTGTCATTTCATCCGTCTGAGACCAAAACCCCCATCTACGAACCCTTGTCCCCCAAAGGACTCCGAGCTAGGACGGAAACGCATACGACTTCTGAGGAAGGACTACTGGAAACGGTACAAGCACTGTAACATGTCCTCTGTCCCTAGTTCTGGTAGGGGCACCTTTTCTTTACATTTTTTCGTTTTACCGACAGACCCCTCCGGAATGTTTATCGACACTTTTCTTCTCTCCGCTTTTCGTTTCCTCTTTTCCTTTCTATATTCGTAGACTTACGTCTCAAGGTCTCTTATCGTTCTTCTCTATTCTTTCGGGAGGAGTCGCTAGTCACGTTTCTTTATCTCCTTTTCTTGTCTTACCCTTTCTGATCCCTAGAGAAGTCTTTTAATCTCTATGGTTCCCTTGTAAAGTACGTTTCTACCCGAACTATTTCCTGTCTTTACCAGACCTGGATGGTCTTCGTCTTCTATAACTGTTCTCCACGTTCTTATGTGTCTTCTGGACATGTTTTTTCTAGAAGTGCTGGGCCTATTAGTGCTACCACCCTAGTGAGTCGATCTCAGTCTGTACTTACACTTCAGTTCACCCGGAATCTTTCGTAGTGATACTTGTTTCGATCACCTCCACTACCTTAAGGTCATCTCGCTAAAGTTTAGGACTTCTACTACGACACTTTCACGACGTGAGTTATACGGTCGTTTAAACCTTTTGAGTCATCACCGGTGTCCTGGTCGTTTCCAGTCAAAAGTAAGGTGAAGGTTTCTTTCCGTTACGGTTTCTTACGAGTTTGATGGCGTGTTAACGTGAGTAGAGTGTGCGATCATTTCATTACGAGTTTTAAGAGGTTCGGTCCGAAATCGTTATGCACTTGGCACTTGAAGGACTACAAGTTCGACCAAACTCTTTTCCGTCTCTTTGGTCTCTAGTTTAACGGTTG
This sequence comes from Capra ibex, assembly GCA_006410555.1. Classification (NCBI taxonomy): domain Eukaryota; kingdom Metazoa; phylum Chordata; class Mammalia; order Artiodactyla; family Bovidae; genus Capra; species Capra ibex. The sequence goes on from SJYO01041852.1 coordinate 95,659,151, forward strand.
TAGGCGACCTAGTACTTTTTTCGTTCTCTCAAGGTCTTTTTGTATATAAAGACGAAATAACTGATACGGTTTCGGAGACTGACACACCTAGTGTTATTTGACACCTCCTAAAACCTTCTCTACCCTTATCGTCTGGTGGACTGGACGGAGAACTCTTTGGACATACGTCCAGTCCTTCGTTGTCAATCTTGACCTGTACTTTGTTGTCCGACCAAGGTTTATCCTTTTCCTCAGGCAGTTCCGACATATAACAGTGGGACGAATAAATTGAAGATACGTCTCATGTAGTACTCTTTGCGACCCGACCTTCTTCGTGTTCGACCTTAGTTCTAACGGTCCTCTTTATAGTTATTGGAGTCTATACGTCTACTGTGGTGGGAATACCGTCTTTCATTTCTCCTTGATTTTTCGGAGAACTACTTTCACTTTCTCCTCTCACTTTTTCAACCGAATTTCGAGTTGTAAGTCTTTTGCTTCTAGTACCGTAGGCCAGGGTAGTGAAGTACCCTTTATCTACCCCTTTGTCACCTTTGTCACAGTCTGAAATAAAAAACCCCGAGGTTTTAGTGGTGTCTACCACTGACGTCGACACTTTGACTTTCTGCGAATGAGGAACCTTCCTTTCAATACTGGTTGGATCTATCGTATAAGTTTTCGTCTCTGTAATGAAACGGCTGATTCTAGACAGATCAGTTCCGATACCGAAAAGGACACCAGTACATACCTACACTCTCGACCTGACACTTCTTCCGACTCGCGGTTTCTTAACTACGAAAACTTGACACCANCTTAACTACGCAAACTTGACACCACAACCTCTTCTGAGAACGCTCAGGGAACCTGATGTTCCTCTAGGTTGGTCAGGTAAGACTTCCTCTAGTCGGGACCCTAGAGAAACCTTCCTTACTGCGATTTCGACTTTGAGGTCATCAAACCGGTGGACTACGCTTCTCAACGGAGTAACCTTTTATGAAGCTACGACCCTCCCTAACCCCCGTCCTCCTCTTCCCCTGCTGGGTCCTACTCTACCGACCTACCGTAGTGCCTGAGCTACCTACGGTCAGAGGCACTTGAGGCCCTCAACCACTACCTGTCCCGCCGGACCACACGACGCTAAGTACCCCAGCGCTTCTCAGCCTGTGTTGACTCGCTGAAAGTGAAATCTTTATTTAATACGAGACAAGTGGTATCTTATCCATTTGTGGCAGGACGTCTGGTAACAAGGCAGTGGGAACTTCGACGCGGAGGGCAGGACACTATGGCACGAAAGGTAAGACGGGTCGAGAAGGTGAACAGACCACACCCGCGAAGTCAATGCAACACAATCCGAAGACGACGACCTTGGACAAAGGGCTCTGGACTCTTAAAGAAGACTGTTACAATTTTGTTAACAAATTTTTTGTATGTGAGAAATCTTTTTGTACAAGATAATATAGAACCTAGAAGTGTCATATTAAATGAGTCACACAACGAAAACCTTCACTAGAAATTTCCCAAAACACTCCTCTCCCCAGGAGGGTCGTCGGGACTGACGGCAGGAGGCTCTCCGGGTGCACACCCAACCGCAGGTCCTCGACCCCACAGCCCTCCCGGGGGTCGTGGGGGTGGTGGGTGACACCGTCACGGACGGACGAGGCAGACACGAGTGTGGGAGGGGGGACCCCGACCTGACTCACAGACGGGTCGTCTCCCCGGGCGTCCCGGCCGGGGGTCCTTCTTGCGGCCGAGACTCAGACACTGTTCGAAGGGACCCCTGTACACAGAGACACCCAGGCACACACAGGAGCCCTGCCCCAAGACCTTCGACCCCGGGCAGCGGGGACCTGGGGTGCGGCAGGGGGCGACCAAGACGAAGCGTCGAAGACCGACACTACCTAGCCTCGGCTCTCCTGGGTACACGGGCCAGGCACGCAGGAGGACGACCTCGGGCCCCACCGGAACCCCTGGGGCTGGGCCCAAACAAAGACCACTGTTGGTCAGGAAAAGTGGCACGTCAGCAGGGGCACCCTGTTACCGCACGTCTACCGACACGGGAGGCACGACAGGGCAGACAAGGCGCCTCACCGGAGGTAGGACGTCCTGAACAAAGTCTGGCCCCATAAGAGAGGTGTGGTGCGGAACAAGGTTTAGCTAATGACCTCTCTCCCGACGCCTCCTCTCTTGGTCGCCTGCCGGGAAGGACCCCCGCCTGAACCACACCTGCCGTCACCACTGCCTCCGGTCCGACCTGATTCCCGCCGGCGAGACGGGGGCCGAGACGTGGCTGGGGGTCCCGTCCCACCCCCGGGTGACCTCGCGACCCCCAGGGTCCTGCGCGGAGAGGCGCAGGTCTGGGCTCCCCCGTCGAAGACGACCTCAGGAGACGAGGAGTGTGCCCTCACCCCACCCGGCTCCACCCCCAGCCTTCCTGTCGTCCGGACGGGGAGTTCCCCCGGGAACCCGACGTGTCGCTGGCACGGGAAGGACGCGTGACCGGGGCGCCGCCGACGCGACCCTCGACACGCAAGCACTAATTCGCTCGTGCGGCTTGTCCCACGCCAGAAGTTGTTGGTCGAGAGAGAAGAAGAAGGAGGCGTCCCGCGGGGAGGCTCCTCTGGCGCGACGGACCGCCGTCGGAGCGCGGTGCCCGGCCGGCCGTCCCACTCGCTACGCGGCCCGCGCCGCCGGTACGAGGCTCGCCCCCTGGGCCGCGGGGGCGCGGACGCGTCGCACCTCCACCGGGCCCCGGCGCGGCCGATGCCGAAGTGCGAGAGCCCGGTCCGCGGGACGCACGAGTCGACGCAGGACTCCCCGTCGGGGCGGCTGGACCACCCGGAGGCGCGGCCGCTGGTCTAGGACCGGCAGTTGCTCTAGTTGCACTTCTTTCGCAGGGTGCTTCTGCACCACTTCGATTAGCCCTTTACGAGGCCCCAGGACGTGTACCGCTAGCGCCTCCCGCCGCCGGTGGACCTCAGGACGAGGTCACTGCTCCTCCAGCCGAAAATGCTTCCTTCTCCGACCGACTTCGGGTTCGAGCTGAGATTCCGAAATCCTTATTTGTCCCGTCTCTCCCAACAACTCCTCTACGTCAGCCCTCCCTAAAAGTTGTACTAGAAACTTTTGGGACCGGAAGCTCGGTCGTCGAGGCTCGGGGACTTCGACTTCGTCTCCAGCGAAAGTCTCAGCCGGCGGCCGGCCACACTGGAACGTGTGCTCTCACGTCCATTAGACGTAGGGTCGGACGGAAGATTCCTCCTCTGCGGGTTTCGTCCCTTGGTGCCGAGACGAAAGCCGAGGCCCGACCTCCGAGGACTCCTGAAACCCGACCTACGTTCGTAAGAGTTGCACCGGTACCAGCACCCGATGGACCCGAGGTAGCTCGACGGCAGGCGGCCGACGTCGGACCTCAGCCTGTCGCACGTCCGGTAGGCCCCGACGGACGCCGCGGACGCCCGGCTCGTCTTCTAGGTGAGCGACCAGCGGTACGTCCAGTACGTGCTGACACACGTCGACACGTGCCTGTTCCGCCGGCACGACCGGGCGATGGGCCGGCTCTCCGACCGGAAGTCGCGGCACACGGGGCTGCTGTCCTCCAAAAAGCCCGACCACTGGTGAGTCCGCCCGCTGCTGCCCTCGGACCGCGTCCTCCTCCTGCCGCAGGACGCCTGCAGGACGGTGCACAAGTACCACCTGGGGCTGGACAAATCGGTGTTCTAGGTGGTCCCGTAGCGGGCCGCAAAGCCCAAACTCACGTGCCGGCTGGGGCTGTGGTTGCCGACGGACCTCAAGGGACGCAGGAGCGACGGCCACGACGTCAAGTAGAGCCACGAGATGGCGCTGTACCCGCTCGACTAGCTCCCGTACGCCCGGGCCCGGAAGCGGCTGCCCCTACGGCTGCGGGTGGTCTTGTGGTCGTGGTCGTCGTTGTCGCTGTCGCCGTAGCCCTTGAAGTCGGGGCTCCTGTCCTCGTCGGCGCACGAGCACCACCTGGACCCGCGGCGGAGGTCGTCCGTGCCGGGGCCGCCGCCGCAGACCCTCCCGTGCCCGCCCTCCCCGGGGGTCGGGACCCGGCGGGGGACCTTGCCCCGGAAGACAGAACTGGGGCTCCCCCGGGGCAAGCTCCGGCGGGGCGTCCGACTGTCCACGGCCCTGGAGTCATTCGTGGACCCCGGGCGGGGCGTGCGCCTCCCGGGGGGACGGGGGGACTCCACGGGCCACGGCGGGAGGGCCTCCCCGCGACACCCGGGATCGTCACCGAGGCCGGTCGCCACCGAGGGCCCGGTGCACGACGCCGTCACCGTCACACCCGTGCAGTCGCTGGTCCTCAGAATGTGGCTGAGGTGCCTGCCGACCAGGTCGCAGTTGACGCCGTGCGACGGGGGCGGGTACTCGTTCTAAGGGCGGCTGGCGATGGCGCACCTCCCGTCGGGTCGGGTCGGGGGCGGGTCGCGGGTCGTGTCCCTGACCCGGTCCTTCCGGGAACCGCACGTCTTGTAGGAGCCGGGGGCAGCTTCACGGTCCTTCTGGTTCCTCCTGTTCTTCCACTCGGACCTCCCTCCCCGTCCCTCCGCTCGTACCGAGGGCTGAGCCAGTCAGTGACTGCCTGCGACCGTGGACACGCCGGGTGAAGGAGGGCGGGTCGGGCCCACCGGAGACCGCCGGAGTACCGTGGAGGGAACCCAAGTGGGTCCGAAACCCACCCCGGGTCCGCCGACAGCCCACCCTGTCCACCGCCACCTCCCCGCCACTCACAGGCCAGCCCCACTCCGGGAAGAGGGGCGAAGGGTGGGAAAGGGCGACCCCACCCACGGTGCCCCCGTCCAAGACCTACGAGTCGGACGAGGGAAGTCCTACCCCTCGAAGGGGCGTCGTAAAGGAGGTGGGTCCTCCACGACGATGCTCTTTTACGGTCGACTTCACCCGGTGTCTGTCGAGTCCCGTCCGAACCTGACACACACACACACTCAGGGAAGTCAAGTCAAGTCAAGTCAGCGAGTCAGCACAGGCTGAGAAACGCTAGGGTACTTAGCGTCGTGCGGTCCGGAGGGACAGGTAGTGGTAGAGGGCTTCAAGCGAGTCTGAGTTGCAGGTAGCTCAAGGACTACGGTAGGTCGGTAGAGTAGGAGACAGTAGGGGAAGAGGAGGACGGGGGTTACGGAGGGTTGTAGTCTCATAAAAGGTTACTCAGTTGAGAAGCGCACTCCACCGGTTTCATGACCTCAAAGTCGAAGTCGTAGTAAGGAAGGTTTCTTTAGGGTCCCGACTAGAGGAAGTCTTACCTGACCAACCTAGAGGAACGTCAGGTTCCCTGAGAGGTCTCAGAAGAGGTTGTGGTGTCAAGTTTTCGTAGTTAAGAATCCGTGAGTCGAGAGAAGTGTCAGGTCGAGAGTGTAGGTATGTACTGATGACCTTTTTGGTATCGGAACTGATCTACCTGGAATCAGCCGTTTCATTAAAGAGACGAAAACTTATACGATAGATCCAACCAGTATTGAAAAGAAGGTTCCTCATTCGCAGAAAATTAAAGTACCGACGTCAGTGGTNGCGTACTCCACCGGTTTCATAACCTCAAAGTCGAAATCGTAGTAAGGAAGGTTTCTTTAGGGTCCCGACTAGAGGAAGTCTTACCTGACCAACCTAGAGGAACGTCAGGTTCCCTGAGAGGTCTCAGAAGAGGTTATGGTGTCAAGTTTTCGTAGTTAAGAAGCCGTGAGTCGAGAGAAGTGTCAGGTCGAGAGTGTAGGTATGTACTGATGACCTTTTTGGTATCGGAACTGATCTACCTGGAATCAGCCGTTTCATTAAAGAGACGAAAACTTATACGATAGATCCAACCAGTATTGAAAAGAAGGTTCCTCATTCGCAGAAAATTAAAGTACCGACGTCAGTGGTAGACGTCACTAAACCCTCGGGGTTTTTTATTTCAGACTGTGACAAAGATGACAAAGGGGTAGATAAAGGGGACTTCACTACCCTAACCTACGGTACTAGAAGCAAAAGACTTACAACTCGAAATTCGGTTGAAAAAGTGAGAGACGGAGAAACGAGTTCTCCGAAAAATCCAGGAGAAGCGAAAGACGGTATTCCCACCACAGTAGACGTATAGACTCCAATAACTATAAAGAGGTGAACCACCCTTCACGGACGGCCGGGGCAGGACGAGGTACGCCAGAGTCGAGGAGACCCTGGCCCCAGACTGGAGTCCCTGGACCTCGGTCACCACGACACGAACAGGTCCGTCCACTGACCAGGACGTCCCCGATTCCTGAACAGACTCCAGTCGGTAGTCCTACTTCGTCCAAGTACTAAGTTTGGAACCCGAAGAAATGACAAAAAGTTCTCTGACAGAAAATCTCGGCTAGATCCAAACATTACTTCCACTCCCCTTCCACACCGTAAAGGAGACAGGAGTTTCCGTGTGTCGGAGAGGAGACAGGGGCAAGGGGAGTCCCCCTGGAACAGTAGTAGTCGTCTGGGCCTGGGGTGTCAAAGAGGACCCCGGGGAGGACACCACACATAAGACACCCGAACGCGTTTACATATTCCGGCACAGAAGTGGTGACACCCAGCACGTCTCACAAACGTGACGGAACTTAGGGGAGCGCGAGACGGACGGGGAGGGAGGGAGGACAACCGGGGCCCGGTAGCGCGTCCGAACATGGCCGACGTGACGGGCGAGAGACCCTTACGGTCGTGTCGTGTGCCGTCCATCCAAAAAGTCTCACGAAGAAAGTGAGTCACTGCACGGAAATTCATTTTCGGAACAGAAAGGTACCGTGCGGTCGAGTAAAAGGAAATCGTGGTTGTTATGAGGCATCAGACCTCCGTAGCATAAATAGGCAACGGGAGGACTTCCTGTGACCAACGAAGGTCCAAGACCGTCGAGACTTATTTCGACTAGATTTGTGGACACACTCCGAAGACACACCCACATTCAAAAATTGAGGACACCCATTCGCGGTTCCGTCACTCTGACGACTTAACACCCGAGTCCCACACAAGACGAAGCATTCTTTCATAGAAGGTTTGACCGACGTGGTAAAACGCAAAGACGGTCGTCCCTACTTTCAAAGACAGTGGAGCACAAGACCGGGGCTCACGTACAGTCACAAGCCGCAAAAACGGCAAGACTGTGAACACGTCATCAAAGAGCAACAAAACTGAACGTAGAGGCACTGCGTACACTACACCTTACAGAAGAGGACACGAATGAACAGTGGGCCCATAGAAACCACTCCACAGTCAATTCCGGAAACGGGGTAAAACATAGTCTAACAAACCGGTGTGACGCACCGTGTACCCCAGAATCAGAGAGAGCTGGTCCCTAGTCTGGGTGCGGGAGACGTGACCTTCGCACGTCAGAATTGGTGACCCGACGGTCCCCTCGGGACTCAGGACCCACCTAACAAAAGAATGGCATCTCAAAATTCTCAACAAAGAAACAAAACCTATTACCAGGAAGTATTATACACAGGAAACGTTTATAAAAAAGGGTAAGACACTCAACAGAAGTAAGAGAACTATGGTACAAAGTGTCTCATTTTCCCGAAATAAAACCACTTCAGGTCGCCGAATAGTTAAGAAAGAAACTACCTAGCACAAAAACCACGACACGGTTTGTGTAGTGACTTGGGTGCCAGTAGATCCAAAAGAGGACACGGTAGAAGATCCTCAAAAAACTAAAAAACGAAATGTGGTTGCAGACACTAGGTGAACCTCGATTAAAGACTTCCCCACTCCAGACACAGATCTAAGTCAAAGACCGACACCTACGGACAACGAGGTCGTGGGAAACATCTTTTCTGACCGTGACAAGAGAGCATAATAGAAACTGGGAAACAGTCCCTAGTCACCAGACATGAATCCTCCCAGAACCTGAAGAAAAATTACAAGAAAGTGAAACTTGTTTTTACATCACTTCGAAGGTCCCAGGATTCGACCCCGAGGACCACAGGGAGGACCGGACCGGACTCGACCGCACTCCGAACAGACGTAGTCGTCTCCTGTCCGGTCCTTCCCTACCTCCGGCCTTCACGGTCTTCACGGTTCTCCTTCTCCGCCATCCGCACCCTCCCTCTCTACGGTCTCTACCGCCTCCAACCCATCCGCCACGGGCCTTAGCGACAGTCAAGGAGAGGCACCTCTGACACCGAAGTCACAGAATGAGACACGTCTCAGTCCGACGCAGGAGGCCCAGGCCGGGCCTCTGTCGTTCGTGCGGACGTCCAACCTGTCCTTCTTCAATGGTCCTTCTTGGTCTGCTCTCGACCGGGTGGCGGTTCCCTCACACTTACCTTGGGACGCCTCCGTCGTCACCTCCCCCGCTCCCGTCCCTGAGTCGCGGGGCTCCCCGTCCGGACGCCCCGTCGCCCGACCCCCCACCGCGACCGACGGCCCCTCGTCCGACGGGGACCCGCTCCCGGGACCCTCTTGCACCGGTGCGACCGTGGCGCCCTTGGTCGTGACGGGACATCCGTCTCACGACAGGCATGCCGGGTCGAGGTCGCAGGCTGCCGGGGCTTCCGCGACTCACGAGTCACGACCCTCCCTCTCGGACCCTGCGGCCGGGGTGGGCGGGGACCCGGGAGACGACGGGAGGGGAGGTGTGGCAGGGGTACGTCTCAGGAACACAAACGACTACAAGCACTTCACCGAAAAGGCTCGCTTAAGCCAGGTCCCGGAAGAAACAACATACACCGGAGCTCCGGAACCGGACAAAGTGAATCTCCACTCGCCGACTGGCGTGTCTCCAAGAGGGCGCACGGACCTCGACCAGTCAGAGCCAGAAGCGTCTCCCCGGGCCCCGCGCACCTCGGAGGCAGTGAGTCGGCCCGTGGACAGGGGACGGACCCGGAAACGAGGACTGTCCACCCGAGACGAGACGGTCGTGTCGAGGTCCGCCCGTGCCGGGAGGTCCCGGGGCTCCTCGAGACGTACGGGGTCCCCTGAAGAGTGGTCGAAGAAAAGTCGGCGGAGCCGGCTAACACGGGGACTCACCCATCGGACACTGGTCACCCCCGTTCGTCCGGACTGGGGTCCGACCCTCCCCGGGGGCTCCCCGCGCGCGAGACAGAGAAAGAGGGGAGGTGGGAACCCACGAGTACCAACGGAGGTACGTACGAGTTGTCGAGAGACACAATTTACAAGGGCAACCTAGAGGACCGTGTGTCGGAAAGATAAGACACACGCACTTCCTTCGGTCGACAATCGTCCTGAGAGTAGTGGTGGAAGCCAGTGGTCAACCGGGGGTTCCGGACAGCGGAGACCCGGGTCTGCCGGGAGGGAAGTGATGCGCGGAGATGGGCCCGAAACAGCGACAGAGGAACAGGACACATGCGACCGAGTCAGGTCTGGAACCGAAAGACCCTGGGAAAGACGACACTTCGGACCTCCCTTTCGTAAAGACTGACAACGGACACGTCCGTCTGTGGAGAGTCCACAGGACTCCGGTCACAGACTCCAGTCGACGGGGTCTCTCCGAGCCCGCTACGTCCTCCCCTCCGAAAGTTCCCACTCAGTAAAGGTTTGCCCGTCGTCACCAGTAGTGGCTTTATACTCACTTATTTTGCACGAATAACCGTCACCTCACTTCTGCCCACACAAAAGTACGCCATCCGACGACGACGATGACGATTCAGTGAAGCGAGCACAGGCTGAGACGCTGGGGTCTCTGCCATCGGGTGGTCCGAGGGGACAGTACGCGAGTACATGTTCACTGCTCAGAGTCAGACAATGTGTCCTGAAGTGCACCGGACTTGGGCACCTCGACACGAGAGGCGACCAGCCGGACCCTCCCGACGGGTCCCGGCCGTACCTCCGCGGCGGCAGTCATCCTCGGTACAAGGAGGTCCGCACATCAAAGACACCAGGGGGCACACGGACACGAACTTGAACTCCAACTTCTGTCGGCGACGCGTCCCCACTCTGTCGCGGACAGGTGTAAGGTCGGACGTCCCCCTGTCTCATCCCCCGCCCTCCCCCCAGACGTCCTCATCCCCCC
>SJYO01041852.1:95669179-95786366 GCA_006410555.1 Capra ibex
CCTCACCCCCTCCCCCCAGACGTCCTCATTCCCCACCCCCCAGACGTCCTCACCCCCCGCCCTCCCAAAGACTCCTCCCCCCTCCCCCCGCCCCCCGCACCTCCGGTCCGACCCCTGGGAGCACGACGAGGAATACCCGGACCGGAGTAGTGCACCGACGGGGACGACGTGCCCTCCGCCCACACGTCGGCCCACCCTCCACCCACCCCCCTCGCGGTGGTACCCCTATCGGGAGTGCCACGTCCCTTGTCCTTTCGGCCCGTGTGTGCGCGCAAATTGTACCAGGACGAAAACACATTTCGTAAAGTTATGGGGGGTTTATTTGTACGTAAAATTTCGCATGTGTACAAATATACATTTGTATATCTTCTTTAACTTTCCTCTGTGAATCATGGCCAATGGGTCCCGTCATCCACTTTTGACCCTTCCCAAGGCCTGTGATCTTAAAATAAAAAAACAACAAAACTAAAACATAATACCCTTATACTTGTACAAAATGAATTGATTTTTCTTACGTAAACTTCTTTTTTGAATTTTAATAAAATCATTAAGAAATGAATAATTCTAGTTTCACTCCTAACCACGATCTTCGTCATAGCCATGAGGACCCCGAAACGACTCCTGTCCGAGTAGGCAGGAGGGCCCTCCTGTCATACCCTAAGTCGTCTGACTGGAGAGAAGATCATGTTACTCTCCTTCAAAATTTTATCTGATATATTTTTTTTTTTTAGATCTCTTATGACTTTTCCGGCCCGCTCCGGGCCACTAAATTGACGGAGATTTTTCTCGTCGAAACTAGGGGGGCGGAACATTTGTCGTGTGAACGAGTCGCAGCGGACCGAGAGACTCTCAGTCACCACCTCCTTCGGCTGTTGCTACCCCTCTCAGTCGACCAGACCCTCTATTGTCCCGGGCAGGGTGGGACGGACGGGTGACCACCTGCACGGGACGGGGCCCTTCCTGCACCCCAGCACCCTTGCGGTCCTACTCTACACCGTTGCCCCGCGTCCCTGCCCTGCGTTCCTACGACCCTACCCTGCGCCCCTACGCCACTACCCTATGCCGCTACCCTGAACCCCTGTGCCCCTGTGGCCCTGCCCTACGTCCCTACCGTGAACCCCTACCGTACGACCCTGCGTCCCTGCGCCGCCGCCCTACGGCCCTGTCGTGTGGCCATACCCTGCGACTCGGGGAACCGAAGGGTGCGAGCGAGCAGGGCGACCTCCACCAGGAAGGCTGGAGTACGTCGGGCACGAGGGGCGACCCCCATCTTCGCGAGCCGGGGAGGACCTGGACCGAAGGTCTCCTCGACCTGCGGCACACCTCGCGTCTCTGCCCTCCTGTGGGTCCACCTCGCCTGCCCGTAGTTCCCTCGGCCGTGTATCGTCCCGGCGGCGGAGGACAAAAAGCCGAAATCTGTCCTCTTCCCTCTCACAAGGGTCGATCCACCGGTCTTAGTCTTCCCAAACTTCACGAACTTAGGGTCTAACTAATTAAAACGACAAAGAATTCGAAATTTTTCGGAGAACTACTTTCACTTTCGTCTCTCACTTTTTCAACCGAATTTCGAGTTGTAAGTCTTTTGATTCTAGTACTGTAGGCCAGGGTAGTAAAGTACCCTTCATCTACCTCTTTGCCACCTTTGTCACAGTCTGAAATAAAACCCCCCCGAGGTTTTAGTGACGTCTACCACTAACGTCGGTCCTTTAATTTTTTGCGAACGAGGAACCTTCCTCTCAACACTGGTTGGATCTATCGTATAATTTTTCGTCTCTATAATGAAACGGTTTTTTCCGGACAGATCAGTTCCGATACCAAAAAGGTCACCAGTACATACCTACACTCTCAACCTGACACTTCTCTCGACTCGCGGCTTCTTAACTACGAAAACTTGACACCATAACCTCCTCTGAGAACTCTCAGGGAACCTGACGTTCCTCTAGGTTGGTCAGGTAGGATTTCCTCTGGTCAGGACTCACAAGTAACCTTCCTGGCTACGACTCGGACTTTGAGGTCATGAAACCGGTGGAGTACGTTTCTCAACTGAGTAACCTTTTCTGAGACTACGACCCTCCCTAACCCCCGTCCTCCTCTTCCCCTGCTGGCTCCTACTCTACCGACCTACCGTAGTGACTGAACTACGTGTACCCAAACCCACCTGAGACCCTCAACCACTACCTGTCCCTCCGGACCGCACGACACTAAGTACCCCAGTGTTTCTCAGCCTGTGCTGACTCGCTGACTTGACTTGACTTCGAATTTCACCGAAATACTGTGTCACGAGACATTGAACAAAGGATTATGACGTATAGTGAAGTATCATAGAAGTGGACGTCAAGCAGTACAATCGATATTTTATTGGGTAACACACTCATAAGGTGGTGGTGATGTGTGTCTGTGTGTGTGTGTGAGAGTGTATGTGTGTGAGTGTGTCAGTGAGTGGGTGTGTGTGTGAGTTTGTGTGTGTCGGTAATCGTCTCACTGTCGCGAAACCACTTGTAGGAACCTGTGCAGAGGTCCACACGTATACTTCCGTAAAGAGCCCCAGCAGGTCTCTTGCCTTCCCGCCGAAACCTCGAAACATCGTCCCGGCTCACCACTCGAACCAGAGACGAGGAGGCACAGTTGACATCTGCCAGCGACCCCGTCCGTGCCTACCTTAGTGACTGCCTGCGCGACGACCACACCGACGGTCACGGGTCAGGAACAGGACCTGGCCTCGCCACTCTTGGCACAGGCCACAGGACGTGCGGGGGTCTGCCCAGGTCCTCGAGTCATCTCAACCGACCTTACGGGAGTGGTGCGTCTTCGTGTGACAGAAGGGCTGTCGGGACGCGGGTGAGGAGATTCTCGAGTCCAACGGGTGCACGAACGGCTTCGAACGGAAACACTCCGAGGAGGTGCAAGACAGTTGGATAATCAACATTTCACCGTGGAACAACACCGAAGTCAAACGTGAGGGAGCTAGTGTTTCCACACCAAAGTAGAAACGACTCCCCGGACGACTTTTGCACCGGTTAAAACGACGACCCAACAGAAGAGACTAACCGTCCTCAATGTCCAAGACCGACGATTGGAGACGGTCGATGCGTGCCAGGGACTTACGAGAGAGTCACAAGGTACGCGAGACAGAGGAACTACTTGTCTTCAGGAACTGAAACGACAAGAGGTCGAACAGTGGAAAGAGAACGTGAAAACTAAATTGTGTAAGTGATGACAGAACTCGAGACTTTCTAAAAGAGGAAAAAAAGGGGATTGTAAAATACCTCAACTAAAAACACGTACCGTGTCTTTCACCCACTGTTCAATTAAAAAAGGAGACACACCTGCGGACCAACCTCGTGACTTTAGTACGAGAGCCCTCCGGGTCACCGCGGGACACGGCACACGGTGCACGGGTGTATGCACACCCAGAGCCAAGAGACTGGAGACGACAGCCATGGAGTCGGCGTGACAAGAAAGTCTTAGCATCGAAACATAGACTACACGGATAAACTAGAACCGTAACGAACTCGGAACGAGAAAATACGTCTAAAATATTAGTCGATTATTGAAGAGGTTTTTTTTCAAACGATGACTAACAAAATAACCCTGTCGTACAGGTCCTACTTTATAGGACACAGGATAGGACAGGTACTTTCACCACAGAGAGCAGCAAATAAATCTAAAATAAAAGAAAGTCATTTTAGAATATCAACGGAAGTATTTGTAACAACTGACGTAATAAGAATCTCATAAACTCGTCTGAATAAAGATCTGTGGAACATATAAAACAGCGCCAATAATTGCCATGTACGTATTTTCAACATGCACAGTAGCAACCGCTGTAAAGTGTCGTGTCACCTAAACGAAGAAACATACACGCCGACGGAACGGCCCCGATGAAGACAAGGACGGACAATTATGAACAGTAGTACCTACCCACGACTCAAAATCAGAAAGAAAAAGCCAAGAAGACGTGAGTAACTCTGTTAGTTTACCCGAAGGAGTAAATTTTACGACTATACGATATCATATCACTATCTCAAATGTACAACTCGCGTCGCACGCAGGGACTCTATTCGGAGCGAACCCGAACAGAGAGAGGTGACGCCCGAGACCGACGACCTCGAGAACACCCTAAGGCGCGGCCGCGAAATCTGACTCTGACAGAACGTCAAAAGGGAAGAGAGCAACAAATCAAAACCACAGTTCAAATAAGTTTGGAGTGTTTCAGTATTTTGGTTACCACCGTAAAAGGAGGGAAGAAAAACCACATAACTTAGAAGATAGATTTTTGGAGACAACCTCCACTTTGGACAAAACAGACAAAACGTATCGATGTGTTCGGAGGAGACTCAGTCGTAAAAGACAGAAACTATTTGAAAAGGAAAAAGAGTACACAATCCTAACAATGATGCTCACCGTCCACCAACCCACAAGTGGGACTACGTCACACTACAAGGCTCCGAGTCCTCATTCTAACCGCGCTCGCTCTAGCGACGACACACACCAGAACCGAGGCACCGCAGCGGGACACGACAGACACTCAGAACCGAAGAGGAAGGGACGGACCAAACACAAAGCAAAAGTTCCGACAACAACCGGAGGAACGAAGGAAGTAGTGGAGGAAATAACCGACCCTTCGAGACTGTGTGCGGCACAAAGAGAAAATTTGTTCACAGACAAAAGTGAGAACTACTGACGGAGAATCTGGAGTAACTTATTTGTTTTGTATAAGGAATTAAAAGACAGACCTAAACTGACAGGAAAACACGTGAAAGATTGACAACAAAGAACTGGACGTTCGTCCAAAGAGTCCTCTGTCCATTCCACCAGTCCACAAGGGTAGATTCCTAACAGATGTCCACCTGGGACCACGACCCTCTCCAATTTCCGCTTTCCTCTCCTCCACCGACCTCTTACTCTACCTCTCCAACCTACCGTAGTGGTTGAGTTACTTGCACTCAAACTCGTTTCAGGAGCTCTCTCACTTCCTGTCCCCTCGGACCACACGACGGCAGGTACCCCAGCGTTTCTCATCCTGTGCAGAACGGAACTCTTAGGGTCCCTACCCCCTCGGACTCCCCGACGGCAGGTACCCCAGCGTGTCTCAGCCTGTGCTGACTCGCTGACTTGTTCTTCTTCGTGTAAACGAGAAAAGAAAGAACCCGTCCTCTGGGTCAGAGTCAAAGAAAGAACTCTTCCACGAAACGTCCCTTCTCCCCGGGAAGGAGTCGAGAGTGTAGGGGGCTGAAGTGGAGACGCACAAACGGGTCCCGGTACAACCTTTACGTCAAGACAACCAAGATTTCAACTAACCTATAACCCGAGTCTGAAGAAGGACTGCCCCCTCAAACATCCTCGGGGCAAGCCGAGAGCAGGGAGCCGGGGCCCCGGAGGAGGACACGACCCGAGCCCCTGCCCGAGACGCGGGAGGGGGCCCAGTCGACCGAGCGACGGACCGAGACCAACGTCGTCGACCCCCGGACGTCACGAGAGGCGACGGGCACAGGTCACACGCCAAGGGGCGGAGGAGCCCGGAGAGACGGGCTGTGGTCGACAGCGGGCACGGGGGCTCCCGGGCTCACGCTCCGGCCCCAGGACGGCGTGGGTGGGGCGCAGACGGGTGCCCGAGACTGTCGAGGAGAAGGACACGACGGGGCCGGAGGCCCGTGGCACCCAGGGAAAACGGGCGAACCAAGAGACGACGGACGGACCGCCAAGAAATGCCCCTACGAGACACTCCGTCAGCCCCACCGAAACGAAAGACTGACCTGCGACGGACTAAGTCATTCTCTCCACGCAGTCGACCTTTGGAGCGAGGAGTCCCAGAGGACCCCTTGGAAGTAGCCTGGACCGGAGACGACTTTCGATCTACCGGGGCACACGACCCCAAACAAGGGGTTCACGAGGGCCTGCCTCGTGGGCGGTGCACGGGTCGTGACAGCTCACCCCTCGGTCGGGACGGGGGGCCCCGACGACCGGAGCACAGAGGTGGGAAGACAACCCGCAAGGACCGAGACTGGCAGCTCTGTTCTCGGCCAAACCGGGGACGCCAAGACTCGCCCGGGAAGAGACGGACGCTGAAGAGTGGACGTTCGGTTCCTCCGACCTGTCCGGCCGAGTGACGCACCCGATGCTCTCCGGGGAGGCGCCCGCCGCCCACCCGCCGTCGGCCCAAGACGGGAGTGGGACGGCCGACAGAGGGACGAGACCCGGGGTAGACGAGACCTGGGGTAGACCTACGCTTCCACCGGGAACCCCCTGACACGACTCCAGTGGTTTGGAGTCGACTCCGACCCCGCCGGGAGTCGGACAACGTCCTTCCCCCTGGGGAAGGTCCCGGACTTTGACCCGAGAACAGATTGTGAGCCTTTACTTAACAGACTCCTCTGTGTACACAACTGTTTCGCTCTCTGAAATAACCCTTTCCCGCGGGCCCCCCTCTCGTCCTCCCCTTCCCCTGGGTCCTCTTGACGAGACGGCGCACCGAGTGTCAGAGCCCAAGACACCACTACCCTAATCAAAGGCCCACCAGAAACCGGTTAGTGAGATTAAGTCACAGAAAGGACCACCGCGTGCGCAGCGGGTCGGTTCCACCTACGATCGCTCTCCCTAAGACCCTTCACCTGCCTGTACGCCTCAGAGGAAATCCGGAAAGGGCTTGAGAAGGCCAACCACCACCGAATAATCAAGGCATAAGGAATAGTCCTACAGGACAGTATTTTGTCGAGTACGTCTACCAATGCTACCACGGACCGGTCCCACCCGCCGAAGTCAGTCACACGGAGGGGAGTGTTCGGGCGTCCGGACTTCCCTCGTGCCTCTCGTCTCCGGGGCGTCGGGGACGACCCCTCCACCCGCGCGACCCCCGGACACCAAAGTCCTGGCGGAGGGGGTCCCCCCGGACAAATACCTTTTGTCCCGACTTCCTCCAAGAGCTTTCCCACGCGGCATGAGCCCGTCCCCCAACCCGGCCCCGGCCCCTCGCCCGTACCCAGACGTTTCCCCAGCGACCTAAGGTTATGTAGAGTGTGTGTCTGAGTCGAGCCTCGGATAAAAGACTTTTCCAATCTGTTTATAACGAGTTCTCATACAGTCATTGAACGACCGTTCCGGGTCGTCTCTTGGCCCCACGACGACCCCACCCTCTCCCTCCACCCCCCCTCCTCCCCGGAAGCCCTGCTTCCCTTCTCGGGCTTTCCCAGGCAGTCGCAGTGTCTCGGGGCGACCCGGCCGGGTCACGGACAGGGGACCTCGTTTCGCGCCCACCCTCGTGTCCGAGTGGGGACCGACCACCCACCGCCTCCCAGAACCTCTGGTCCGGGGGCTCGTGTGAGCCCGGAGGTCCTCCGTCGCACCACCCAGGGTCCGGGCAGACCCCTGTTCCTCCAGAAGACCCGTTGAACCGAGGAATCTCCGGCTCGGGGCGGGGCACGTCGGAGTGAAGAAGTACCGAGGCGCCGGCGAGGGAAAGTCCCACTGTCAGGGCCCGGGAGCTCGCAGACCGAGACCGGGCCCTGGGAGTGCCGGGCGAAGGGACGGGGGGCGACGGGACTCCGGGCACGGGCCGCCAGGACACCCGTAGTATAGCGGGTCCCTGGAGCCGTCCGTCCGACCGCCGTGTTGGGGCGGACCTCACGTCCGCATCTCTACTCCTGCGCGAACGCCCCTGCACAGGTGAGGGCCCGAGAACGACCCTGCGCCCCCGACTCCTCGCGCACCACGGCGCAATGACGGGGCCCCTGGGGAAACGACGACCACTGCTACTCAGGCTCCTCAGGACCAACAGAGACGTAGAGGAGAGGGACTCAGTCGAGGCAGGAGAGAGACGGAGACAGAGGGAGAGACAGAGGGAGGGAGGAGAGAGAAAGGTAAATCAAGTCCTAAAGGAGAGCGAGGTCGAGTGTGCG
Organism: Capra ibex; assembly: GCA_006410555.1. Classification (NCBI taxonomy): domain Eukaryota; kingdom Metazoa; phylum Chordata; class Mammalia; order Artiodactyla; family Bovidae; genus Capra; species Capra ibex. Next base: position 95,677,075 of record SJYO01041852.1, read on the forward strand.
AGGCGAGACCCACCGAAAAGACTCGGAAGTGACGAGTCACAGACGTCGTGCCGGAACGAACCTGGAGACAGGGACCGCCTCTACGCAAGTCGTCCCATGCCCACGCAGACGTTCCAACCACCACGTCTTTGAGTCACGTCTCCCGAAGTTCCTTCAGAGCGCACAACAGAAACGAGTCCTACGGACCCCAGGGACGCGTCCACGCCTCGCCTCGTGGGCTCCAAAGCTGCACAAATCTTTGAACGTCGAGGAAGACACGGACTTCGACCAGTGAATCCTAAAGCGCGTGGGTCCTTTAGCCTCCAAAAGTCGACACTACGAAAAATACAAATTTTGCACTGCCGAATAAACGACTCGGTGTAAACCCTTCTACAGACCGTATTACCGTCACTTAATTAAGACCAGTAAAGGGTCTCTTTCCTACTCTACACAATTACCAACCAACAAAGTACGGTGCCCCGACCAAACCAGAAGTCTGTGGGTCGACTTGCAGGACTCTGAGAAATTAAAGGATTTTGCGAATATTTTAATACACTTTCGTGTTTGAACGGCTTTTGGTCCGACATAGTGATTGCTGAAGAGGTGGGCGGGCTCGAAAGGGACTGTGCGCGCAACACAAAAAGGGAACGGGCACCCGGACCCCGACTCCGACCCCAGCAGGAGACCTGCGTATCGACGTCCGCCGGCTCACTCGTGAGCCCCGGAGACCCACTGGGAAAGGGTGACACACAAGGGCCAACACCACTGAGTCCATGTCACTCTAACTGGACCTCCGGAGGGGAGGAGAGTAGAGAGGTCCACCGCGGGACGCAGCCCGCCTTGGTTCCAGAAGAGGGTTCGTCCATTGTCCAGAAACAGAAACAAGGTCCCGAGGTTCAAGCCCGCCCCGTAACCTGAGCACGGGGGTCGAGGCGCGCGGAGGTCGGCCTCCAGGAAGCCCTCCAGGGCCTCCGACTCGTAGTGGGCGAGGGAGCTACTAGAACTCCATTGCACTGAACTCACAAAGAAAGAAATAAGAGGTCCAAAAGTCTTTACTACGTAGACTTAGAGGTAACTGAGGGTGGGAAGGGAACGGGGGTGGGAGAGGGTATTGGAACTAGAAGTTCCGCTCGTAAGCAAGTGTGGGTCGGGGAGGGGCGGAGTCGGGAGGAGTGAGTCGGGAAGGGCCGGAGAGGAGACGAGGAGTCGTCTCAGTACTATTCCGGACACGGGAGACGTACGGCCCGTGCCACGAGATCTGTGTGCTCGGGAGACCCGGGACAGCACTGGACAGTGAGTCGGTTTGAACCCAGGGAAACGTACTACGTGTCCTTTCGAGTAGGTGACTGAACCCAACACCCCTTCCTGGCGTGTCGGAAATGACACCGGGGTCTGCTCCCCTCGTCCGCAGAGTACGAGTCTTCCGGGCCTGAGGACGACCCGAGTCCCCTCCCCGAGTGCCCCGTGAACTAGTCGAGTGCCCGTCGAGAGGCCAACCAACCACCACTCCATTGATCCACTACAATACCCTTAGAGTCGGTAGACGGAAGACGAAGGTCGACCAGACCCCAGATCCACGACCCCCCGTCGTACGTCAAGTGTAGAAGGAGGACCGCTCCCAAAGTCATAGACGTTTTGTCGAGTTCCTGTACCGAGTCCTATAATCGACGTCGGGACTCCTTTTCGACTTCCGGGAACTGAGGCGAAATACCGATTGGACAACGATAAAACAAGACGAACTGCCGAGAGAAAGTAAAAACTCGAAAGAGTGAAGAGGCCAACTTAGACGAGAAACCCTGACCCCCTTTCGGTCCTCCGCTTTCGAAAAGATGTTTGTCCTCCACCCCCGTGTGCTCCCACACAGAGTCCTTCCGGAGATCCCCGGGACGAGGGAAAGCATGGGGGAAAATTTCTAAACCGAGACGCGGTGTCCAGGACTGCCACAGGGGAACACACCGAGAAGAGAAACTAGACACTGTGACTTTTTTCCTCTCTGAAGCGGGGAACTCGTCAAGAGCCAAATGTCTCTCCAAATCGTCCTTCATGACTCTCAAGGCGCACGCACGACACGCCCCAGACACTGGAAATCGAAGTCAAGTCCGAACGCACCTCGGGCGGGGACCACGGCAGTAGGTCCAAACCGGCCCACCTCTCCCGTGCGCCAGTGGTAGTCTCACGGTGTGCCTCGTCGGCGAGACGGGACTCGGGGCGCACGAGGTGGACGAGTGGGGAGGGACGAACGGGAGTCGGGACCGTCGTACCAGGAAATTGACCGAGTAACACACACAAAATTTTAAAAAGTGTTTGCATTAAGTGACGCATAGAATAAGACGGTCAAAATTTTGTGACGGTACAAAGGTTCGAAACGGAACATCAAAACCAAGTAAAACGACCAATACGCTGCAAGGCAATACTCGCTAAAAATAAGGTGAGACGACGACGGCCCGGGAGGTGCGTTCCAGCCCTGTCCGAAGAGACTTGTCCAGCAGTCACCTGCCACCCGCCGGCCCCAGGCACACGTGTGGGCAAGGCCCATAGTCCACCGACACTGCCCATAGTCTCGGGTAGGTCCCAGACGAATGGTCGCCATGCACAGGGGCGACGAGTGACTGCGGACCCTGACAGCTTGACTTCAGAAGGGCACGGTTATTTTACGGTCGAGTAAAATTGACCGTAAGGTGACTGACACTCTCTCCGACTCGCAAGGTGGTCCCCGAGAAACCGACATTCGCAAAAGGGACAGAAGTTAACCATCGGATAAGTACAGGAGGATCAAAAATTTAAAGATAAAAAAATTAAATTAACAAAATTTTTATCTAAAACGTCGTCAAGAAGTGTAAAACCCCTGTGTAGGAAACAGTCTATTTACAAAACTTTTATAGAAACACTGAAAAAAGATGGAAACAAATCGCACACATATGTACACACATATACACACATAAAATTAACACCATCTTTTCTTGTAACTTAAACGGTAAGATTCACACGTCGAGTTCCGTCATTCGTGAGTGAAGTAAAACTTGCACGGGTACTGAGTGCGTCGGGGGGAAGGAGGGTCGGGGACCGTGGGTGAGGACGGACGAAAGACGGAGGTCCTTAACTGAAAACACAGACCAAATAAAGTGAATCGGATCGTAGAAGTGCCAAGTGGGTAGGTACGTCGTCCGCAGTCTTACAAAAAGGAAAAACTCCGACTTATTGCAGGGTGACACACCTGCCTGTGAAACACAAATAGGTAGGAAGACTGCTTCCGGGGACCCCAACGAGGGTAGAAACTAATTACGCCGGTCACTACAATACTTATACTCGTGCGTCGACAGATAAACTCGAGTCACTACAAAATTTTTATCTGGCGTTCTATTAAAGAATGTTTGAGTTATTATCAATAGACCTTATTTAACAGATACCCCAAAGAAAAACGAATTTTGTCTTTCAATTAAACACAAGACTACGCCTTCGACCTTAGAAAGCGACAATCTCGACCTTTCCCGGACCTGTAGTAGAGCAACAGGTCTACTCTCTCCCTGACTAAGACCTCCAGAAACCCCCGTCGCCCCCCGACGTTCCACCAGCCGTGAACCATGACCCGCCAGCCTCGTCTCGTCGACACCCCGCCGGGACACTCCGGGGCTCCGACCCTGTCCGGGGTCCCGTCCCGGAGCCCCGAGGCCCCAGGACTCTTCCCCGGGGAGGTGACTCGGACGTAAGAGGGAAGCCCCCAAAACCGGTCCGCCGCCGAGACGTAGCAGGACCCTCTTGCCAGAGACGTCCCCGGACTCGGGGGCCCCGGTCCTCGGTCGTCTCGCCGAACCCCACCTCGTCCAAGGCGAAGACCTGTGCGCCTTCGTCACACCCGGGACACCAGTCACGAGTGAGAAGAGCTACTTGCAGGTCCCCGGCCGGCCGCAGGCGCACCGACTGGCTCCCGGCGGGAACGGGAGACTAACAGGGCCAAGTGTCTGCTCTCGGGTCCACGTCCCTCTCTCAAGATTTAAATCCAAGGCCCCGCGCCTCGAACGCCAGAGGGGGGTGAAGACCTGGAGAATGAGAACAGGGTAACCACGCAATCTCTGTCCTAACTTAGAAACGTGGAAAGACGGACTTCTGAAGTTTCACATCCTTACTGCAACCAGTCCGACGAAGTTTCCTCAGGACAGACAGATAGGAGGGGAGACGGGGTGTGGAGAGCCGCCCACTCGGCCCGTCGGAACCCTGGCAGACGAAGACGCAGACGAAGACCGGAGGGTCGGAACAAACCGAGGAGGGGCCCCGTGACCGAAAGCGGAGAACGGGGACCCAGGATTCGTGGGACCCGTGCAATCTTCGGGGTGGTCCCGGAGACACTACAGACGGTGGCCGGGCCGAGGAGGCGTGTTCCGGTCCAGGTCCAGGTGAAGGTCTGGGAGTCCTGAGGTCACAGAACCCGACCCAGACGACCCTCTCCGGCTGTCTTCCGACAGATTTGCGACCCCACTCCTCCTGCTGGGTCCTCCCTAGCGAGTCCTATCTCGCTATTTTGCCACTTTCATATCCGGGCAAGTTTACTCGTTACTGGTGCATTTCGTTCTTATCGACACAAACTAAACTTTTATGCACTTTAATTTAATGTCGTATCGTCCGACTCGCGACCCTCCACTTACCTCCAGTCCACAAAGACCCACGGGTGAGGAGATCCTTCTCCTACCCCCCGCTAGTCTTAAACTAAACGTGTTCCACTCCCACGTGCACTGGGGGTCCCGTTACATTCTGTCGTTCCACTACTTGCGTCAAATGCAGTCGTCTTCCTTTCGTACCTTTTACCTTTTATAACTTACACTTTCGTCCACTCGGTCCCCCTCTGCCCTCTGTTTCCCGTCTCTCGTCCTTCCCGACTGTCTGTCGGGGCCGCCCACCGAGTCAGGTCCGTACGACGACGGCCCAGTGTGTCGAGTCGATCCTTCCTCTCTGACGAGCCGTCGTAGTCTTTAGACCAGTAGACGAAGGCTCCCCGTCGGGATTGTGAATCCTCTCTTTACACTCCCTTTCCCGCCCTCTCCTCTACGGGTACCGTGACTCGTCTTCGTCCCATCACCTCGACATCACTGGAGTTTCGGCGGGAATCTGTCTATTCCTCGGCGGCAGCGCCGCCCGCAGGAGCGCCGCCCGCGGGAGCGCCGCCCGCGTCCCTCGACGGGAACATTTAAAGCACACGTAAGGCAATGTGTCAGGGGTGTGGAGACGCCGGCTTTGGGTGTCTTCATCCTCGTCTTGGCCTGCTCAGACACGGTCTCGTCCGCAAGCGGGAGGGACGAGTCACTCACCGCGCCACTCGTCCCTCGTGAGTCATTCATCTCCCAGACTGGTCGTACCGGGCGTCACGGACACACACACTCCGTGGGTCGTTTCCACAGGAGGGGGGCCCTTGCACAGCACTTCGACTGGCCCACGACCCGGCCTTTCGTTCAGAGTCGTCTGCACCTGCAGAGAAGTGAACCTCGGACACGAGCCGGTGTCTATCCACACCGCCTTTGGCCGTTGTTTCCCTTCCACGGAGTGCGAGCAGTACTCCAGGTCTCAAATCTTTTCTTGGTCAAACCTTTAATCTCATATAAAACTCACTATTCCTTCTATGCAGATTCGGACACCCTACATCGATTTTCACATGAATCTCCTCGTAAGTATCGAAAAGTAACGTATACAATCTTTACTTCTTTTCACCCTTCGTACGGTCCTCGAATCCTTTTGTGTCTGTGTTTCCGTCATCTTCGACCTGTTCCTACTTTCAGTCCGTCTTTCCTTGCCTCGCCCTTCGATCGTCTGTGGTTGTCTTCCCAACCAGCTCTCCCCAGTGAAGGGTCGAGTGACACGCTCCGGCGGTTTCGGTACTTGCGTTTGGACTGTCTGTCTCCTTTCCTCTCGATGCCCCGTCGAGTGGCCACTCTCTGCGCCTCCCAGGAGTCGCCGTGCAGTGGACCAGGTCGGAGTACGAACAAGATTCCTGTACCACAAAAATTGTAAACGTTTAGTCAGTACATTAAATGGTGTAATTGTCTCATCTCCTCTTTTTAGTACATAGTAGAATTGTCTTCGTCCTTTCTGTAAACCATTTTAAGTTATAGACAAGCACCCATTCTTTTTTTTTGGGAATTGTTTTATCCCTAATACCCCTTGAAGGAATTAAACTATTCCCATAATTTTTTGGTACCGTACGAAGTCTGAACTCGAAAGGGAAACCCTCGTCGTTACTCCTTTCTATAGACAGTGAGGGTAAAGTCAAATTTACAAAAGACGTTCAGGACCAACCACATCGTGTTGACTTCAAATTTTGGAACGTTTCCTTTTACTGTTACAATAGTAAGAGCGTACTACTCCAACACTGTACCTTTTAGACTTTGTTAGATACCCAAGTAAGACTTTAATTACTCACTAAATCCTTCTAACGACCTATTTACTAGTTGTATGTCTTCAGTCGACACACCCTGAACGCACCACCGGGTCACCCATTCCTAGGTAGACGGTCACGTCCCCTGCACCCACGGTAGGGAACACCGCACACCTTCCTGGCACGGTGTCCCGTCGATTCGGGCACGCGGTACCGATTAGGGGCACGTGCGACCTCGGACGCCGTGCTCTTCGAGTACGGGGCGTTGATCTCTCGCCGGGGACGAGCGACGTCGACCTCGTTCGGGTACTCGTCGTTTCTTCCGGGAGTCAGTTAATTTTTTTACATGTTTCAGTCAACATCTATGTCAATCTTTTACTACATATCTAACCTACATTAAAATTAGTCTTAGGGTTGTCCACTAAAACAACTCGAATTCTTCTATTAAGATTTTTTAAACAACTTTACGTCTACCAGTTCACATCATCGGTTCTGTAACCACTTCTCCTTACAATCCTTCTGCAGGAGATAGTCGGAGGTCTTGAATACTTGAATCTCAGCCCCTTCTGGCACACTCACAGTCATGTGTCTCTCTGTCTGTCGCCTCGTCGTCTCTCCCGTTCTCTGTCTGAGTGCGGACACCTGTACGGTCGACACACGTCTCGGCCCTGCCGCACCAGAAAGTCACCACGACGCCACTCCTGTCCAGATGCACCTTTTTCTCCCTTTCTTTCCCTTCGACCTAAGAGAGGGCACGACACGTCTGTCTCAATTAGGTCGACACAGCCTTTAGAAGGACCCTTCCCGTTTCGCTCTCAGTCACCTCCTACTTCATCTGCGAGTAGAAACACCACGACCCCTCCCTTTCTGAAAGATTCGACCTGTGTTTGACATTTGCGGCTCTACCTGAGACTGGGTCCTCACGAGTCTTGGATGGAAGTAGGGTCGTGGGGTAGGGATCCCACGTGCCCCCGTGCTCACGCCGTTGGGAGTCTCCGCGACACAGGGGTACTGCGGGTCGTTCGTCTCGTTTCGGCCGTTCTCTACGTGTGGCCGGAAACCACTCTCTACTGTGGGTCCCCGTTCGGGTCGAGACCGCCCAGGTCGGTGTCTTCAACAGTCCCTTCGTTTGCCGTCAGGCACTCCAGGTGTGACGTCTCACAGGCTGTGCCTTTCTGGGCACCGGGCACGTGTACAACCACACGCACACTTCGTCGGCCTGAGAACGGATCACCCGCACTCACAGGCGACAAGCGTCGCTGTAACTTCCGTGTTCTCAGGGAGGGAAGACTCTGCTGTCCGTCGTTGAGTTCCGTCGTAGCGGTGTCCGGCGGAGAGGTGACGTCGTACTGACCCGACTACGGGGTCGGTGGAGCCCTACCTGTCCGTCCACGGCGCCCCGCCCGTCCGTGACGTCTTGAGAGACGTGCGAGGCAGGCACATCGACACCGGACCCCACCGTACAGGTCACGTCTTGGTATCTCTCTTCACCCGTGGCTACTGTGAAAAGGGACACTGGACACCCCGGCACACCCGAAGTGCGACCGAGACGAACAAGAGACAAGACTTGCCCATCGAAGGGCCCTCACGGTGTACGTGCTAGCACACAGGAGGCCCGCACACTCACGACTCACCCGTCACGTCGGGAACTCGGAGTCTCCCCACACGTCCTCCCCTGTCCCTCCCTCGGAGTCCTCCCAAACGTCCTCCCACCCCGGTCCTCCCTCGGAGTCTACCTACACGTCCTTCCCGGCCCTCGGAGTCCCCCCACACGTCCTCCCACCCCGGTCCCTCTCCTCTCCACGACGACCGGCCACCCCCCATACCCCAAGGGGGACCCCCCTAGGACTCTGTCCTCCACACCTTCGTTGTCCACTCAAAGACATACAACACCAGGACTGGTGCCGTCTGCCAGTGGCTCTCTGCCCCTGGACTCTCCACCCCGTCCTCTGACCCAGTCGTCTCCGGGCGGGGACGGGCGTCCACATGTCGGCCGGAGCCTTCCTCCAGGAGCGGAGACACACTGTAGAAGTTCCACGGGTCCCGGAACTTCCCCCGCGGTCCACACCCCTAGTCTCGACTCGTCACGTCCGCACCCCCTCGCCGAGACCTCGGGTCGGGGGTCCTCGGCCGGGAGGGCAGGGGTGACACTCGGCACGACACACACCTAGGCCCACCCGGAGACGACTGGCGCCCGTCCTCAGAGACGCGGACGAGGGAGGCGGTTCCCGGCGGACACTCACCTAGGTCCTCGACACTGTCCTGACCGTCACGGGTCAGACCTGTCGTCCCCCGCGACTCCGGTACGCAAAGGGAGGGCCCCCTCGCTCAGGTCTGAGGGGCGCCCCCTCGGCCCATCCCCGTGAAACCCTCCTCCCACCGAGAGGCACCAGGGAGGCTACGGCCACAACTCCAGCTCACTCAACGAAGTGCACTCGAGACACCCCTACTGGGGGTTTTGTTTCCGTCCCCTGGGGCTCGACCTGGAGTCTAGACTCTGACTGCCTCTCCAAGTTGGAAGGTCGGAGACCGAGTGGAGACCCCGTGAGACCCGTTAAATGTCTCAAGTGTACCAGACCCCACTTTAGAGGGGTCTGTAAAGCTTTGTTCGAGCAAAATGGATAAAGAATGAAAACGACGAAACGAGAAAGATCCTTTTAAGTTGAACCCTAAAACGAATAAAACCAGACAGGCACGATCGTATGAGAAATTTAAGAAATGCATCCTTCGGTAGAAAGGAGAGCGACTCTAGGAGAACTGAATCCCCGTGTGCAATCCCGGAGGGTCCCGGAACAGAGGAGGAAGTCCCTGACAAATACCTTGCAGCTGACCCACACCTGTCGGGACGCGCTTTGACGACGGTTGGTACGGCGCCTCCTGACCGAAGGGCCGGCCTACCCACCGTCAGCCGAAATCTTTCCTAGGGAGCCAACGAAACGGTTCTCATTTGTCCTCCCTGCAACCCCGTCCTTCCCCGGGAATCCTAATGCAAACCCCGGTGTGCCACCAGACCCACTCCCCTCCCGAACCCCTCACCCCCCGAACCTGGTCATCTGCCGCTTACCAGTCCACAGAGTTGAGTCTGACCTCTTAGAGCGGGCCCCGAGTGTCGACTCGGGTCCGCCGACGTCCTCCGGACGCCCCTCCTCGACCCCCGCCCGCTCCGACCAAAGGGCCCGTGGAGGGGGCTACCAGTGGTACCAGTGACACCTGCCGGGAGGAGAAGGAGCCCTTCAAAACCCGTAGGGGGTCTCACCCACCAGACTGGAAGCGACCAGAGGAGGACCAAGTCCAATCCCCGGGCGGAGGAGACCCTCCCCACCCTCGGTCCCCGGAGAGACTCCAACAGGTGGGAACAGGAGAACTGGTTCGACCTGTCGAGGTACGGTGACCGTGAACGGTCCGAAGAATCCCCGACACGACCTGAAGAGTGGGACAGAGACTCGGGCGGGGGTAGACCGCTACCCAGCTGTGGTGGTCCTGCGCCACCACTCACACCACCCACGGGTCTTACAGACCAGGGAACGAGGTCCTCGAGGTCCTCCGGGAGGTCCGAGACGGTGGGTCCCACGGCGGACCGTCTCCCCGTAACACCGGGCTAAGAGTGGAGAAGAGAAGGAGAGAAACGGGACACCTGTCGTCTCCTCCCCGCCTGACTATCGGTTTCCCCTCTGTCTTTCTCGGGGTCTCTCTGTCTCCTCGGGTCTCGCGTGTCGAGGTGCACCTGGACCGTCCCGACCCGGTGGAAAGCCCGACTTACACTATTTTTCTGGACACTTCACTGCGGAACGACGAACACGTCCGAGTGTCCCTGCAGACACGTTCTGTCACTTTTATGTCTGGTTCACCCCTGGACTCGTCGACTCGAGGCCTGCGACATGGTCCAACACGGACACCCGCCCCGGACAGGGTCCTCCAACACGGACACCCGCCCCGGACAGGGTCCTCCAACACGGACACCCGCCCCGGACAATCAGACCGATCCGAGACGGACCCCGGAAACGTCTGACGACAGGAGACGAGACCGCTCCCCAGTGACGGAGGGGGGCTTGGGACACTTAATCACGTACCGGGAGCCTTCAGTCGCTCCTCCTGTCAATCCCAGTGGTTCAGTCCCCGAGCCGACTAGGGGTACTTTTGGCGTCCCAGTGGGGGGTCTTGGGAGGGCACCCAAAGGAGACGCGCACACCGACACCCGCACACCACACACACACGCACGACCTTCCCCTCCGGTCCCTCACGTCTCCTCTAGTGGCACAGGGTGAGACACAGAGTCGGGACGGTGGTGCCCGCACTTCCCCTGGAGGCGCCCGGCCTCCCGTGGGGGAAAGGAATCTCAGCCCCGGGACGGGTCCTTTCCGAGACTCCGGGGAGATCCGGCCGTCCGTGCGCCCCCGGGGGAAGGACCCGCCCCGTCGGCACGGGAGGGACGGGGGGTCGAGGGACGAGGGAGGCGGAGGAGCGACCGGGAATGCCGGGGGTCACAGGAGGGACGATGCCCGGCGGGAGGGCACGAGGGACTCCGCCTCGCCCACCGCCACCGCCGGAGTCGAACGAGGGGTGAGGGCGAAGGCACACAAATAGTGCACTCTTGCCAGGCTCCTCCGGTCCGGCCTCGACGGACAACAGACGCTCGGCGGACCCGGCGCGGGACGCGAAGACGTCATTTGTGCCGCCCGCAGCACCTCAGACACGTGGCCTGTGAGGGCGAGAGGGGGGTTCCAGCTCGTGCCACCTCGGGGTCCGGCGGGGGGGTGGCGGGCGGGCGTCGAGACCCGTCCCACGGGGGTCTCGGGGACCCTACTCCGGGGACCGCGGGCGTGCAGGTCTCTGCTCGTCCACGAGACGTCCCGAGGGAGCGAAGACCTGTGTCCCGAGAAAGAGAAGGACGAAGGGAAAATTCAATTTTGTCCTGGACGGCACCGAGGGAGTGAAACTCCGGCACACCCCACCACCCTCGTCTGGTTCGGCCTCCACCTCGGCCCCGGGCGGACCCCGGTCCAGAGTCCTCGGGTGGCAAGTCCCGACCCGGGTGCGAGCGGACGTGCACCTCGACTATTATCTGGGCAGCCGCCGACATTAATTCCGACGTGGGACGTGGTGCGCCGATCTTTTGTTTAAGAGACGTCGACGACACGACTGACTCTTTAACGGGGATAGTCGACTTCAAAATAAGAAGACTAAACCCTCTCCTTTATGAAATTTTTACTAGAGTGCCGTACTAAATACATTTGCCGAAAAAAAAAAGGAAACACACTCTGTTAACTCTATCTCGGACTTAGGACCGTCTGGCGCCGAAGGACGTCACAGGGCAACGGTCCCGCTGCCTCCCTCGCCTACCTTGAAGTAGACTTTACGGAAATTTGAAAGACTGCACGTGTCCGCACGCCGCTCCGACTCACGACACAAAGTCTCGACGCACGGACCTCACCCATCCTTCAGGAGGCCAGAATCCTACTTAAGCCTCTTTCCCAGCGACCTCCTCTGGGTGCAAAATTTGTCGGTCGTCCATCCGGTGAGGTCTACAAAAACAGCGAATGTCTTAACAACTCCATCAGACCGCAGAACCAATGTCGAAATAAAAGTCGGACTATCACTTACCACCGAAAATTCACATTTGAAACTTTTTCCAAAAGAGCACAGACGTAGCGTCTCGAACCTCACACAGGGTACCTCCACTATTTTCGGGTCGGGACCCCGGTGTCTGGACGTGGGGCTCACTCCGACCCAACCCTCAGGGAGTGCGACTCAGGGGAGTTGGAGAGCCCTCTGTGACGGGCGTAGGGCTCGGTCGGAATGCACTTCGTCGCCGTCAGACAGCAGGAGTGGTATCACTGGCCTTGTCTAGACCTTCTACTCACTTGAATCTAAAGCTGCTGTATCGACATAATGTTAGTAGAAATGAAGAATTTAACGACAAAATATTGTAAAAAAAAGAAAAAATTCTCAACTTCATATCAAAAGAAAAAGATCTTTTAACTAAACGTCACCCAATCAAGGTCCACATGTCGGGTCACTGAACCACCACATACATCATAAAATTTTACCTTGCTCGACCAAGAAGTGTACGCACGTGTCCTTTGATGACCGTTCGGATAAACGACTAACTAATCGTAGACTCGAATATTTGAACTCGAATGACATTTTGCAAAAATTTTCGAAACTCTCACCCTTCTTATGTGAAATGGAAAGAGAGACCGACGCAACACAACTACATTTCCGCTTTGATGCAAGGCTAACAAATGCCCTCTAACAGGGATCAATGGCCCCTGGTCAAATTTAAGTAGGAAACGACTCTCGACAAAGTAGAATCGCACTAGAGGCCTGTAGAGTAATCTTGGAAGACATCTCTCCTCTCCTCTTCGACGAGAGAGTCTCCACGGACCCACCCTACGACCCAAATCCTTGTACTGACACAGCCGAAAAGTCTATCCTTTATCTTCATCCAGACGACCTGTCCAGGTCTCAACACGGATACTTCCTTCCCGTCCACACTTACCTAAAATTTTTATGAAAAGTACACATAAAACTCTTGAGACACGATTATTCCGAGGGAGCTCTCCCACCCCTCGACGAAACTACGAATGCCCGCACGGACGACGCACGACGGAGACCGGCAGGGGCGTCCTCGTCACGACCCGAGGACAAACGGTGAGGACAGAGAGACCTTGCACTTGAAACCTTTATGACCCAGGGTATGTGTGCATGACCAATTGGTCAATGATTAAGCATAATGTACGTCCGACGAAAAGGTAAGGGCATCATATATCTCCGTTCAAAATCTTTTCCAACAAAAAAATAAAACTCACTTTCTTTTTAATGATCTTTAGACGGAAAATAAACGGACGTATTTACTAAACCTAAGTAAAACTTTAAAACGTTTACGAGTTGGGTCGCTTATTCAACAAACGTCTCCCACACTTGCTCAGACCAACCACACCAGGACAAAATTCGTTGTCTTTTAAAGTCCTTCCACCACCCCACCGCCCGTCAGGACTCCCCGACCGACCGAGACGGACACCCGGTCCCGTCCCCCGTCCCCCGTCTTTCACGACACCGGAGGTCGAGTCAGGAGCTCTCTCTTCAGAGTTCCACTTCCCGTCACCAGACCCCACCGGCACACCCTCCCCGGGGACGGGAACCGCCGAGACTCGGAGTCTAACAGGCAGCAGTGTCGCCCCCACGGGACAGGACGGGTTCCTTTCGGCACTGATACTTCCTGACACCGAACCTTCGCAGAAAGTGGAACCTCTCCTCCTGGGCACCCGGAACTCTCCTCCGCAGAGGGTCCTGGTGAACTTTACGCGAGCCCCACACTGGGCTCCGAGAGTGACGGTAGTCGGGTAGCCACAGGGGCAGAACATCCGTGCTCCACGTCACCTCGGTTGAAACCTGAGATCCTGGACGGGTAAACGGTCAGGGTCCGTTAGGTGGCATAAAGTTGGTGACGTGTCCCCCTGCACGGACAGCTCGGAGCCCAGTCCTCCTAAACGACGTCCTTCTTTCTCTCGAATCCACCCGAAAGAGGCACCTGTGGAACCTCGGGGGACGGCACAGACTGGTCGAACGACCCCGCCCCGGCACCGGCAGACGTGACACCGGTCCGACGACAGGTCCTCCGCCCCTGTCTTGAGCGGGCCGGGTTCGCCAGACCCCGGGGCTCGGGTGCGATACGTCCCGACAGCTCAAGGTCCTGGGCCCGTGACGGCGGCGACCACCCAAAGAGTGACAGGTGACCCTATGTCCCCGTCCGGGGGGAGAGTTCCAGACCCGGGGTTCCGTGGCGGACCCGTGACGGGAGAAACTGGACTGGGGTGAGACGAGAGTGAGCCGGTCTGGGCGTCAGTCGCAGGAGACACGGGCGGCCCGCCTCTGCAGGTTCGGGGACCCCACGGGTGAGCCCACCGGTCCGACCCGGCCTTCCAGTCAGTCAGGGTACCTAGGACCCGTACTTCTGTCAACCCGGTGCAGCACGTCGTCGCCCGAACAGTGAGTCCGCCGGACACGTTCCCAGCCTGCACTGCTCGTACACACCGGGAGAGGGGCCGGTCAACACGAAAACGCACGACCCGAGACCCACCGTGCACCTGACTCTTCCGACGTACCACTCCTTGTCCTGACAGTAGAGAAGGTCCACCGGGCCCCGGAAAGGCCCGTCGCGACCCGTCTCTCGCGACACCCAGTCCCCCGACGAGGTCGTCCGTCGGGGAGCTCGTCCCGTGGGGTCACCGAGCCCGGGTGGGCGGGGTCCGGAGAGGTGGGGTCTCGACGGGCCCCACCCCTCTACAGGCAGGCAGGCCTGGCCGACGAAACGGGGAACCAGACACCCGACGTGTCTGCGGAAAGAATGGAAAATTCCGAGACCAGGGGCACTCTCCTTCCGACTCCCCTCGACGACAGAAGGGGAAAGAGGTGCAGAAGGGGAAAGACAGAGTCTCCGCCAGTGGGACTCGACCCGAGAGGGACGCGGCGAGGGCACCTCTGACGCGACAGCACGGAGACCAGACGAACGCACGGGCGTCCGCCGAGGAGAGAGGGGAGGACGGGTGTCGTCAACAACAGCCCGTCTGCACCTCCGGCCCGAGTGGAGGAGACCGTCAACACAGGGTTGACGGTGGGTCCCGGCGGGAAGGGTTGACGGAGACGTCTGGGGTTCTGCTCCTACACGGGGACGTCCTACTCGGACGAGGACGGAGTCCGGGCTGGGGCCTCCAGTCGCCCGGGGATCCGAGCTGGGAGGCTTTGGGAGACTCAGGTAGACTGGAGTGCGACGAGCGGACGGACCCCGAGACCCCGGGGATTAAGGTACGGTACACGAAACCCCGTGAGGCCGGGGGGGCGGGGCGGGACCTACCGCCCCGGAATTGAACGACCCAACCAAAGGTCAGGCCCGTGCTCACGGGCTCGCCTTCCAAAGGTCGCCACCCGCGGGGCACAGACATCCCCGGACCCGAACCGACTCGTCACCTTCCACAGGGTCGTTAGGGGGGTGAAGGACACGGGGACTGGGTCCCGGTCGCGGGGGTGGGTTGGGGGTGGGGACGGGGTACTGACCCAGAGCGGAAGTACTCTCGTACAGCACTTCGACCCGAAGCTCAAGTCGACGGTCCCCGGGACCAGAGATCGGCGTCAGTCACCGACGACTACGGTTTCCACGAAGACTGCTCGTCCAGACGGGGTCCGACACGCCACGGTCGAGTGGGCGGCCGGGACACACATACGATTGGGTTCGACACCCACAGGACGACAGACATCCCTGCGTGGGAGACACTACGGGCGGGACCGGTGTGTCACCCCGCGCCCAGAAGGACGTCGGTCCGGTCGACCACCCCTTCCAGAGACAGGAGTACACCGTCCTTCCGGTCTCCCAGGAGCACATTTCAACCTACGACGGGGGTCGGGCGTCGTAAGTGCACCGTGGACGCCCGGTGAAGCAGGCACACTGAGACCTGAAAATTTCCAAAACATTACTCACTAGACCCCGAAAAGGTTCCCGTCCCGTCTTTATGATCGACAATTTAAGAATCCTTTTACGACACTAACACCCAAAAGTTAAAGAGAACTAAAATAACCCCGAACTTCTCGAGAAACCCTGTGTGTGCGCGTGTGTCTCCCCTCCGAGTCTCGGGCAAGACTCGACCCGCGACGGAGAAGACTGGCGTCCGGAGGGACGGCCAGGGGAACGACGGGACACGGGCCGGCGAGGCGGACAGCGACCCGTCGCGACTTACGTGGGCACCGCGGCACCGACAACCGCGGGCCGGAGACCCAGTGCCCGTGGGGGACACCATCTCAGCCCCAAACTTGATTCACGGAGAAGAACCGGACGTGCACTCGGAAAGTACAACCAGATCAGGTAGAATGGGGTAAAAAGGGCGTTTACGACGAATGTTGGGTGACTTGACTAAAGTGCCGAGGAAACTCACAACACCGGCTCACACCTCTGGGGACGCGAGCTCCGCGTCTCCCGTCCGCCCGCGGAGCCCCCCTGGTCGTCTCCCCGGGGGGACCAAGTTACGGGGAAACAGGGTGGGGACCCCCAGAAGGGACAGGGGGTCGGGTACGGGACGAGAGAAGACACGAGACAGGTCGTCCCTTAACAGAATTTCGAATCAACTCGTTCGGAAAGTTTCCGTTTTACTTATATTTAATCTACGTCTAACCTAACAACTTAAGAATTCCAAAAAAAAGTAACCCTAATAAACTTAAAGAAAAGAAAAAGAGTTTTACAAACCATGGCAACCCGTTCAACGTCCGGAAACAGAGAATAAATTCTCAGTCTCTACCCACAAATTATAAAGAATGCGGGTTCTATCCTTTAAAAAAGTAACCGAGTGTTAACTTTTACATATGTTGAAACATAAGGATATATGATTCATCAATACTTTACTATATAAAATTATTGACGATAACAGGCTTACAATGATTGTCTTAGTCGGAACTATTTAGTCGTAAGAAGTACCTTTATTAAATTTTGAAAGTTTTGCAATTAAGTCTTATTTTATAGGTACACACACACACCAGGTCTACTTAAAGGACGACCCTTATTTAGGGTTAGTCAATCGTGACTTGACAGTCCGACTGGACTCTTTATCTTTAACAAACTTGAATTTAATGAATAGATTTTATGAAATTTCAAAAATTTTTGTTTACATAAATGTAATGACATTTGAGGTCCGAACCCCTCGGTGTCTGGAAAAGTCTCGACAAATCAATACCAAACACAAATTTAGAATTCGTGTCTTTTTACGAGTGAAAGAGTTTGGAAAATCGATCGCCGAAAAAGAACAACAAACGCCGACGGGAACAATACTCT
Organism: Capra ibex; assembly: GCA_006410555.1. NCBI lineage: Eukaryota > Metazoa > Chordata > Mammalia > Artiodactyla > Bovidae > Capra > Capra ibex. The sequence continues at coordinate 95,694,231 of SJYO01041852.1, forward strand.
TATCGTACGACTGTACCCTCACACCCTTCTTGCGTTCCTGTCCGATTACTTTTGTGTAGTAATTATGTCTAATACGACGGATCGTCTTGTGTCGGTCGGTCGAAGTTGAAGTCGAAGTGTCGCGCTTCAAAATTAAACACTTTCACAAATTCTTACGGTCCTTTGAACCCCCACGGAGTGAAGTCTTCACGACTTCACAACGTTCGCTCCGAACTTTTCCCACTAAACCAGTCTTAACCCGTACAGTCAGGGTTCCGGTTATCTTTGCTGAACCCCCAAGCGACGTAAGGGGGCCGACAGCGCCGTTCTACGCCCGGACGTGGAGGAGCAGGCAAGGATGCACCCCGCGACCGGTGGACGGGGGGCGCTGCCGCGGACAGCGGGCACGCCCGGACACAGTAGAGAAGGTCGGAGCAGAGGCCAGTATTACTTCGGGGCACGGGCGAGGCATCGGACGAAGACGCAGGAAGAGCTCTCTCGGCCCCGAGTCCGCGGCTGTTCCCTGGGTCTCCGGGGAAGGTCCGCAGTCTACAGCCAAGTCTCCACAGGGCCGACGCGGAAGGTCCACACACGACCACCCGTCTCGTCTCCGATCTGCCGTCCACCAGACCTCCCGCAGCAGTGGACGAAGAGGTCCTCACACTTTGGACCTCCTCCGGCTCCGAAAGGCAGGTCCCCCCGCCTTTGTCAGCGGTCCAATCGTTCAGCACTCGTCTGCCGCCCTCCGCCACTCCTCCCCCGACACGCCGACGAAGGGCCGGTCGGGAGGTCGCGCACGACGGTCCCCGGCGGGGCCCCTCGGACGGAGAGGAGTCCCCGGGCCCCGTCTCCGGTCGTACCCGCCCCTACGGTCGGGGACGGCCCCCCGGGACTCCCATGTGGTCTGTGTGTGTCGTGTGGGTCTGGTGTGTGTGTGGGGTATGCGTCTGGCGCGTGTGTGTGTCTCGCGTGTGTGTGTGGTGTGTGTGGTGTGTGTCCGGTGTGTGTGTGGTGTGTGCTGTGTGTCCGGTGTGTGTGCGTGTGTGTGGTGTGTGTGGTGTGTGTGTGTGTGTGGTGTGTGTGCGTGTGTGTGTGTGTGTGGTGTGTGTCCGGTGTGTGTGTGGTGTGTGCTGTGTGTCCGGTGTGTGTGCGTGTGTGTGGTGTGTGTGGTGTGTGTGTGTGTGTGGTGTGTGTGCGTGTGCGTGTGTGTGTGGTGTGTGTGTGTGTGTGTGGTGTGGGTCCGGTGTGTGTGTGTGTGTGGTATGCGTCTGGCGCGTGTGTGTGTCTCGCGTGTGTGTGTGGTGTGTGTGTGTGTGTGTGGTGTGGGTCCGGTGTGTGTGTGTGTGTGGTATGCGTCTGGCGCGTGTGTGTGTCTCGCGTGTGTGTGTGGTGTGTGTGTGTGTGTNCGGAGAGGAGTCCCCGGGCCCCGTCTCCGGTCGTACCCGCCCCTACGGTCGGGGACGGCCCCCCGGGACTCCCATGTGGTCTGTGTGTGTCGTGTGGGTCTGGTGTGTGTGTGGGGTATGCGTCTGGCGCGTGTGTGTGTCTCGCGTGTGTGTGTGGTGTGTGTGGTGTGTGTCCGGTGTGTGTGTGGTGTGTGCTGTGTGTCCGGTGTGTGTGCGTGTGTGTGGTGTGTGTGGTGTGTGTGTGTGTGTGGTGTGTGTGCGTGTGTGTGCGTGTGTGTGGTGTGTATGTGTGTGGTGTGTGTGTCCGGTGTGTGTGTGTGTGTGGTATGCGTCTGGCGCGTGTGTGTGTCTCGTGTGTGTGTGTGGTGTGTGTGTGGTGTGTGTGCTGTGTGTCCGGTGTGTGTGTGGTGTGTGTGGTATGCGTCTGGTGTGTGTGTGTGTGGTGTGTGTGTGTGTGTGGTATGCGTCTGGCGTGTGTAGTGTGTGTCTCGTGTGTGTGTGTATGTGTGTGGTGTGTGTCCGGTGTGTGTGTGGTGTGTTTGTGTGGGGGGGTGTGGTGTGTGTAGTGTGTGTGTGTGTGTGTGTGGTGTGTCTCGTATGTGTGTATGTGTGTGATATGTGTGTGGTGCGTATGTGTGGTGTGTGTGTGTGTCTGTGGTATGGTGTGTGTGCGTGTAGTGTATGTGTCGTGTGTGGTGTGTGTGTCGTGTGTGTGTGTGTGGTGTGAGGTGTGTGTCTGTGTGTGTGTGGGTGGTGTGTGTGTGGATGGTGTGTGTGTGTGCCCGGTGGTCGACACTGAGGAGTCCACGGTTCACGAACCCTTCAGGAGAGCCGTGTCAACGGGTTTCAAGTCTTTCCCTTCCTTCATGCATTAGACTCCGACACCGAATGTCTGAGACTCGGGGAGGACCTTTTACGACTCGTTGACTCTGAACCTGGTCCTTCGGACAAGGGTGACCCGCAGGACCCCCTCGGGACCCGGCCCCACCCCGGCCGGGCGCCGCGACCCGCGTCCAGGCGTCGTCTCGAAGCGGGACCGCCCGGGGGAGAGCCGGCGGAGACGCGACGGCAGTCCCGTGAAGACAGGCCAGCAGAAACTCAAGGGTCCAAAAGAGAGGTCAGAGGCTAGAGACCGTTGGGAAGACGCCTCGTGGAGAGACGTTAAAGTTGTTAACATCTAAAGTAACAGTTAGTAGGACATCCTAATAAAAATTTAGATGGTGGGACGAAGAGGGAAAAAATAACTTTGGAAACACAGAAGTGTCAAAGTATCAGCAAACTGTAGACGTAACGGGAAACGTCATAGACTCTAAGACAAGTAACGACAAAGACGACCGAGAAAGAGTCCCCCAAAAGGGAACCCGAACCCCCACAAAACTCGAGTAAAGGTCCACCCGAGTACGAGAACCTCGAGGACACCCGGAACGACCCGGCGAAGAAGGGTCTAGTAAACACAAACACCGACACCTCGACCCCGAAAAGTGGGACCCTCGCAGGTTCACTCCCCTGTACGTGGGGAGTCGGGACGCCCGGAGGCAAAGGAGGGGCGAGGAGGACGTCCCCCGGGAACGAAGGAAACCTCGTCACAACACAATCTTTCGTCTACACAAAGATACGAGCGAAGTGTTACAAAGACATTTAGCTTTCGACGAGATTTCGTGCAAACCCCTGGAAATGGACCTGGACGAGTGGGACATGGTCTCCCGGGGGGAGGCCTCGGAGACGTCGGTGCCCGGACGGGACGACCGGGACAGGGGCGACGGGTCGGCCGGGTCGGAGGGGTACCTGTCGGACACGAGGGGCCGGTGGAAGAGTCGAAGTCCCTGTGAGAAGAGAGGCCCTAGAAGCACGTAAACCCCCTACACACATCTCTAAAAAAAATGACGTAAAACAGGTCAGACGATTTCGGACTCTGAAGTCGAAATCGCGAGTCTCCAATTTCGCAGACGGACCTTACACCCTCTGGACCCAAGCTAGGAACCCAGTCCTTCTAGGGGACCTCTTCCTTTACCGTGGGGTGAGGTCATGAGAACGGACCTCTTGGGGTACCTCCCTCCTCGGACCACCCGATGTCAGGTACCCCAACGTTTCTCAATCTGTACTGACTCGCTGAAGTGAAAGTGAAATATGTACCTCACTTGGTGCAGGAAGTGCAACCACCTAAAATGTAAAAGACTGAACGAAAAGTCTTCAATAATAACTACCACAAAGACGAAAACACACACCGGAACGTCAAAGGAGAGCGTCAGAGTCCCTCACTCAACGGAAACTATAATAACTCAAAAGGGTCCTAACATCCACTGACACCACTCGTACCCGTCCTCCCGTCGCAGGCACTCGGGAGTAAGTGGGACCCCTCCCCGGGGGGTGAAAAGGTCACTCTTGTCTGGGACGACACGTCCCCGACGACCGAGGGACCCCAGACGAGAAACGATGGACGGACTGTTCCACTTCCAAATTTTCGACCTAGGTGGTATCGGACACGTCACAAACACTGGGTCCTGAGTTCTACCACACTTCGGTACTACTTGGGCTAGAATCCCGTCCCAGGACCTCCTGTCGGGGGTCCACCTCCTCCCGCCGAGTGACCCGACCCGTCCCCACGCGGGGACCTCCACTCCCGGGGGCAGGAGGTCCGCCCCCCACGACCGTGGCCCCTGTCCCTCCGGTCTGTCGCACATCCCACACGTCAACTGTGAGAAAGGTGTCAAGCCGGTACTTGTGGCCGAAAATCGGGGTCCAACCCCGATAGGGACCTTCGTCACCAGACCGTGGAGGAGGAGTGGACAAACGAGAACCGGAACCTCCAGAACTCTGCACTGGGGGCGACTGATCCCTCCGGGGCCTGGACCCTTCCCAGGGGGACAGAGGTGCGGGAGGAGAGACCAGAGGGGAACGAGACATCTCTCCTTCCGCACGCTCCGGACCCCGAAGACGTCGTCCGAAGAAGAGTCCCGTGCTGACGCCCCGGCTCTACGGTCCCCACGACCGACGGGGTTCCGGACGTCCGGGACGCACCGACGGCACCCCGGGACGGACGGAGACCGGACGGTCCGACACGGACCCGACACTGGTCCTGAGCAGTGTCTCCACGAGTGGGTGACGGAAGGGCGCCCCTCCGAGGGACCACAGACACGACGGAGGGGTCCGGGGAAGGGGAGAGGACTGAAGAGACCTCCGGGAGGAAGGTACTAGGGTCCGTGGGAGGGATCCAGTGTCGGAGTCTTAACGCAAGAGTCCTCCTGAACGAGTCGGCAGGGGTAGTCTCTTAACGAGTTAACGAACCTCGAGAGCCCTGGGACGCACAACAGGGTCCTGGAGAGAGACGGTGGAGAAGGGAGGTCCGGACCGAACAGGGGTGGACGGACGGGTCCCACCGACCCAGTCTCCAGGTCCGACCGACGTTCGGTCGTGGGGAGACGGTTGTGGTGGTCCCGCCTAGACGGGGACCCACCCGGACCCCACTCTCGCACCTCGTCCTGGCGGTCCACGGGACCCGGCGCGGAGCGGGACCTACCTGTCTCCCGTCCGGACGGAGGACCCGGACCCACACGGACCGTCTGAGTTCGGACCCGACCACTCGGGCTGGAGATTCCGACGAGGCTCCACCAATGCTTCGGACGCCACAGTCCGCACGGTCCTAGACAAGAGGTCCCTCCTTCCCCTGCCAGCGGGCCGGGGACAGGACCGGGCCCCCCACCCCGCCCCGAGTGGGTCCTTCGTCTCCCGGTGCGGGGCCCTCCGCCGGCACGGGTCCGTGGACGAGGGTCTTGCCCGAGCCGGTCTCCGACCGAAGTGAGGAGCGCACCTGCACGACAGAAGACTGGCCAGTACTCCGGGTTAATTGAGTACAGAGAGAGAGAAAAGAAAGTCAGACGTTGACACAGGCTACCACCATTCAGTGTTAAAGATTACAGATGAAAAATAATAAAAATTGCTTCAAAGTTTACACCTCACATAAACGACAACTGGGTGAGATTGCAGCAGAAGAGCCGCAGAGGTGGAGACCCCCTACCGCCCACCAAGTGGCCCCGGGCGACCCCCCGGCAGTGGGGGCCCGGGTGCTGGCACCAACCCTTCGGCAGACAACTCCTGCGCGACAGGACTGTCGCAGTCCCGAGCAGGGGTGCGTAGGGCACCCTCGTTCTTCTCTGGACGGCGGGCGCACCGCCTCGGCGGACACCTGGCCGCTCGGCCCGAAGTCTCGCGAGCGGGCGGACCCCGCCGAGACCTTCGAACCGCTCTGCGGGTCACCGACTTAAGGGCAAAGAATCCTTTTCAAGTCATCCACTGACCTTGGACACCCTGTTTCTCCTTTCTCGAAAGAAAGGCGGAAATTCACTAAGGCAAGTCCCCCAAGAGGACGATCCTGACCGGACTTTCCTCCGCCGGTCGCCGAGGGACAGAGTGAGCTCAGTGAGGAGACTACATTGGGCGCAGGGAAGCCGAGTCACTCAAAATTTCTTGAGAGGTCTGCCTGAACCTCCGAAAGAGGACTTTCAGGGAACAATGAATGTCGTGAACATTTTCGGGAATACGAGTGTCCAAACAAAGAAAAATGCACAAAAGTTGCTGAAATAAGACAGATAACTCTCAACTTAGAATGTCCAACAATTTTACATTTTACATAGTCGTATAATAAAAGTAAATATACGATTGAAACCCCCGATTCTTCACGGTCTCGACCCCTCAGGACCCCAGTCCAAATGAGAGAAATAACACTCGACTTCTCTTTGGTTCAAAAGAGCCAAAGATAACAGGTTGTTGACGACTGAAGTCAGGGCCCGGAATCTTTCCCACCGACCACCCACCTTCCGCCCACCCGCGTCTCGGTGGTCCTTCACGGTGGCCGGAGCGAGACGGACAGTCCCAGGCAGGTCGGCACCCTTCATGCTCTTTGCGCGACTGTGGACTGCGGCTCTGGTCTACCCAGGATTTCCAACATCTAAATAAAAAGGTCGTTTTCCTTAATACAATTGGACGGCATACGTACGACTATCAGAACAGTAAATTAGCTGAATTCGATCCTCACCCTTTGGCAGGAATTACTTTCCTTTATCCCACAGTGGTCTGGGTCCCATCGTCGCTCACCGAGGACGTCACGAGACAAGTGCGACCGGAAGGAGGACACACGAGTAGTCGAAAAGGCCTTCTTCCGTAAGTAAAGACGTCTTTTACATAAACAAACTCTTCAAATAAATCATACAAGTCAAATTGGTATGTACAATTCGCAATAAGTAGACAATTTTAAAGAGGACAGTCGTAATCTGTGTCCTTGGGACATCGCAAAATAATAAATGACGGAAAACGTCAGAAACCTTCAGATTTGAACGAGTCACACCCTCGGGGTCTGAGTGCCGGGGTACAGGAGACATTCCTTCACCCCAGGGCCGACCACCGTCACCGGGGGTGGGACCCCCGAGGGGAGGGGCGGCAGTAAGAGGGGCATTGAGTCCGGGCCACGACGAGCCCTGCCGGGGGCGAGGCACTCGGGGAGACACCTCTCGTCCCGGCCCGTTCCGGCGGAAGTCCAAGTCCCCGACGTCCACTGTCAGCTCATATACACAAGACTACTCAAAAGGGGGTGAAAATAATAAAGGGTGGAAATCAAAGAAAAGACTGGTATTTATTCCTCTTTTTCACTAGAGAAAATAAAATGTACAGGTAGGATCCTTCATACATGATGATTTATACAAGACGGTAGAAAAGTTCATTTTGGTCGACCCGTCTTTCTCCCAGGGTGTCTGTGGCTCAATTCTCCGCCCCCAGTCCCAGACCCCAGAGGGGAGGGTAGGCTTGCAGGGTCGGGGTGGGCCCTGGGAAGTGAAGGGCTGTGGACGAAGGACCCCAGCAGAAGGGGACACACCAGCCACCGATCACTCTCCTAGGTCCGACCTCGAAGCCTGCACAGAGGTGCGTCTCTGCAGAGTGCAAGTACGGCTCGTCCTCTAAGGCCGAGACCCCGGACCGCGAGGTCCTCGTGTGTCAATGGCACCCTTTGCACAGGACGGGACTGAGTCCTCGACCGAAACCCCTCGCCGGAAAAGTGTCCGACCCTGCCGGGGGTGGATCAGTAGGACAGATCACACTCACTGATTATTCAGTTGTGAAGTACAAAACACAAGTCGGTCGGAACAGCCACTCTAGTGACCCGAATGAACGGACAACCCGAGTAAAGTGTGCAACATTAAAATGACACAGACAACAACGGTATAACAAGCAAAGCACCGAAATAAAATTCCTCCAACCTGTTACGACACAAACGTCAGAAACAGTTGGACTTCACACAGAAGTGAAAGAGACCTCCTCTCCCCGGGTTTCGGGCTCTGGTGGGACATACCTCCCAATCTCCAGTCAGAGACACCTCCCGTTTGGTCCTGGACCCGACTCAGTTCCTCCGTCTAAGACGGAGTTCTAGTCCTTCTTGTAAGATCGGGAACTCGCTCCAAATTTTTACGTTTCTAGACGGAACACACGTTTAGTAGGTTTGCACATAGGTGTGACGGCGGGGGTCGCGGCCCCGTCCGTCGCTACCCTGGGGGTCGCGGGCCCGTCCGTCGCTACCCTGGGGGTCGCGGCCCCGTCCGTCGCTACCCCGAAGGTCGCGACCCTGTCCGTCTTCGAACCCGTCTCCCCTCTTCGGAAGGGCGCACCCCCCTTCCTCGGAACATCGCGGACCTGGACCCGAAACGACGTTCCGTCGGAACAACGTCGTCTTCAAGTAAGAGGACAAAAGAAAGAAAGAACAGGATGAAACCTGACTCCCCGAAACGGCCCTACGGGGGGTGGGGCGAGGGTGCAGGACCTTCCGGACTGACAGGGACGGCAGGGTCCTGGACGGGGAACTCCGACCCGTCAACCCCCGAAAGCCCTCGAAAGCACACCTACACGGGTAGACGTCCGTGCCCAGACCGACACTGGGACCCCTGCACCGAGACCGTGGACCCCTGTGCAGGTGTGTCGCACAGGAGAGGTCGACGACGTCTGTACGACCGGACTGGAAAGACCGGAGGTTCATGTGGCCAGGGTCCCAGAGGGGTGGAAAGAGACAGAGACGGAGAACGTCGGACCGCGGAGGGTGAAGGAAGGGGCCAAGTCGGGTGGAGTGCCGACTGGACCCGCGACGGGTGGGCGACCCGTCCGGAGGAGGGGTCCTGAGGGGACCACGAGCCTGTGTGCCCCCGGAGCCCCCGGAGCGTGTCGCGGTAGACGACGGCCACAGACGGGTCGGCCCCCTCGGGGGGCGCGCGACACGACCGGTGGGTCGGGAGCGAACTCCCAGTCGGGCCCGACGGCGGGGAACGCTGTGACGACTGGTCCAGGACAGCAAATCACCGAACAGACACAGCGACAAACGAGGGAGGTGGGCCTCTGCCTCTGGAGACACGCCACCGAAGTCCCGACAGGAGCCGGGGGTCGTGTCGTCAGTGTGTCCTTCACAGACAGCTCACTCGCACGTCAATTCCACAAATGACGCACCGACGGCGTCGGTGATCCGATAATCCTACCACCGGAAGAATCATTATAGGAAAATATTTTGGTCCGTTCGAGCCATCTTAGACAAGACATTTGCGTCGTCGTCTGCCCAGGAGACCTGAGCGTCCCACATCGGGTGGGAGACCACTATGAGGCCGAAGGTTCCGGTCCCCTGGGCTCCGTCGGCCGAAGGTGCCCCTGAGGACGTCAAAGGAAACCGAAAGAGGTCTTCGGCGTCAAATGGTGGAGACTAATTGTCTGCTTATCAAAGCCCCATCTAACACTCGAGGCACGGTATTTGCTTAGTCGTCATGAAACATTGTAAAGACTAATAACAAGATTGTCTTTGACCCGGAACTCTTTAGTCCTTCTTATGGGCTCTCGTCTCTGCACGCAGGAGGTCGAGAACAAACAAAAGACTCGCCTCTGTAAGAAACTCAAACACACATGGGGGACGGGACGGGAGAGGCAGACGGAGAAAGGTTGCTTCGCGTCGAAACCAGTTCACCGTCCCTCACTCCTTCTCCGACCGTCCAATCTTCTCCGGCTCTTCCGACGGGGTGCCCCGAGGCACCGGGGGCCGTAGGCTCCTCAGACCGGCCGGTCGGACCCCACAGCGGGTCACTCCCCGTGGCCGCAACCGGGGCACTCGACCCGGACCGGACTCGGCCGCACCAGGTCCCCGGGTCCTACGCCCCTCCCCGGCTCCAGACCCCCGTGGCGCACGACTGGACAAGGAAGCATGGACCGCCGACTCGCGACACGATCGACCAATCCTAGCAACCACCAGCACCAGGAACACCTCACACCGACCCACATAGCCCAATTCGGCTGCTACGAAAGCCATTGGTCCTGGGACAGCATTTGGACCCGACACTCTACGGGAACCTCTGTTCGTCCAACCCCACTAGAGTCGCGGGACGTAGGACGAACGACGGGCGGGCACGTGCAGTAGAACTGAGCGGAAACTATGGTCGTCGGAGAAGGACGTGTTCCGAAAGAAAAAGGGAAAATTTTTAACAAAATAAAACGAAAAAAGGTCGAAATGTCCCCATATTAACTATTTTCTACCACACAAATCCACATACTACAATATACAACTATGTGTATGTGCACCGCCGTCTTACTGACGCTACTTCGACTAATTGTGGGAACGACGGCGTGCGCCATGGACGACACACACTGCGCCCGGGCGCCTCCGGCCGGCAGGAACGTCTGTTCACATGTTTCGTGGCACCAGTAAACGTCGGTGGCGCGGCGTCCAGGAGGAGAGTGTCGCCTTTGAGACTGGGGCGCCGGGCGTGGAGGGGCAGGGGGCGGGGTCGGGGCCCGTTGGCGGCAGGACGGGCGACGAAGGCACCTGAACTCACCCCATCAGTCGCACGTCGTACGCAGGAAGGCACAACCCGACACAACGTCGGACAGGAGGTCTAACTAGGTGCGACAACGTGTCCGTCCTAAGGGAAGAAAAACTTCTGACTTATTGTAAGGAAAGTACCTTATAACCCTTCCTCACAATACTGCGGCAGTAGAGGAGTGGGTAAGTGCGCACCTGTGACTTCAACAAAGGCGTAGAACTGACAACACTCATTACGACGTCACTCGCACCACTATATCTATCGAAAACTCTAAGACAAAGTAAACTCACCTACGGGTCCTTACCTTAAAGACCTAGCGTATGAGCAAGATCAAGACTCAAAAAACTCCGTGAAGCGACGACAAAGGGGCGCCGACGTGGGCGCGGGTAAGGGGCGTCGTCACAACCCCCAGGGGAAAGGAGGTGTGGGAGAAGTCGTAGATAGAGACCAGACGAACCATTGTCTGTGCCGACGGGTGATTACCGGCACTCACCGCGGAGCACCGCCGAGGCGAAACGCAGAGGAGCTCCGACGACCGCAGCGCGCAGAGACGGACGTGCACAACGGGCACACACACAGAACAAACAACCTCATATACAAGTTGAGTCCAAAAGACGAGTAACAATTGGACTAATAAACCCAAAAACAATAACTCAACATACTCAAGGAACATATAAAACCTATGATTAGAAAAAGGTCTATCCAAACGTTCGGAGGTCTTCCTTAGGAACAGCCCTCGGCGCAATCCGTAATGACTGTTTTGCTTCCGTGCCGGGATTGGGGGAGAGAAACAAGGCGACCGCGCCTGGGCCCTACTTCCTCAATTCGAAACACTAAGACTGAACAAAAAAGGAAAGGAGCTGACTCAACTGACTTTTTTTATAATTCTACGAATAACAAGAACTCTCCTCGTACTCTTTCATGTTTCGGAAGACGTCGACACGAGTCTCTTATTAAGTATTTTAATTAGTGACTGTAAACAAGTCGTGAGAAAAATGTTTTCTCACAAGGTCCCACTCGTGCGTCCGGTGTCGAACTCCGGCACCCTCCCTAACGATGGACTGCGGATAAACACTCCCTTCACAAACGCCGTTTCCTCAAACGACTTAAATCCCGAATCACTTCAGCGAGTCAGCACGGGCTGAGAAGTGCTGGGGTACCTGATATCGGATAGTCCGAGGAGGAAGGTACCCTAAGAGGTCCGTTCTCACGACCTCACCCCACGGCAAAGGAAGAGGTCTCCTAGACGGGACGGGTCCCTAGCGTGGGCCCAGAGGGCGTAGTATCCGTCTGCGAAAATGGCAGGCTCGTCTTCGATTTCTAAATTTCTTACAACATTACAATTGTATAAGATGATATCGAATATTTTTAATCCCTGAAAACTCTATAATAATCGATCTTCGGGAAAGATTTTTTATCACTCGAATCCTATGATCCCCGTTTGTCCTGAATCTTTCTATTCTTTATTTGACTCCTTACACCATATGTCGGGCCTGTAATCGTCCTCAATGTCACATAAGTGTTTCTGTGTATTTTTTTTCATCTATTCTCTTAGCGACTCCGTCTGTGAGGAAAACTCCCCGTTGTCACTAAATACCTCTGTTGTTTAGACTCAGTCACCCTTGACTTTTACAGTTTGGAGACTGGATTACGAAAACATTTTCATATTTTCTCTTAGTATCCGAACTTTACTTGTCCGTCAGGTCTTCGTGGCTCTCCGACGGCGTCAAAGACCGGCTGTGGCGAGTGGGGAAGTCCGACTTAGGGACCGACGACCTCGACCTGAGGCTGTTTAGGACCGGCGCGACGGTGGCACTTCGTCAAGTCTGCGAGTCGACGAGACGAGACAAGGCGGGGGGGGGGGGGGGGGGGGGGGGNGGGGGGGGGGGCGGGGCGACGGGCCCCGGTCGAGGACCCTCGGCTCTCACGACACGAGGAAGAAGAAGCCCCTCCACGCAGTCGACGTGACTTTCCGTCAAGAAAAAAAAAAAAATAGAAAAAAAAGAAAAAGAGAGAGAAAAAAAATTAGAAATTAAGAATGTGCGCAAGGGTTTGCACTTGCCTTTCCGTCGAGACGACATCTGCACCAAAGGCACGGCAATCAGACGAACAAGTCCGCGTGGAACGGGGGGGAATAAATCGAAAAGTCAACGAAACGTCGTCGTGACTGAGAGGGGGCGAAGCAGGGCAGCAGAGGCCAAAGGGGGAAGGGGAGCGCCTCGCGCAAAAGGGAAACGAAAGCGACAGCGAGTGAGCGAGTCAGTACAGAACTGAGAAACACTGGGGACCTGACGTCGAGTGGTCCGAGGGGACAGGAAGTGTCAGAGGGTCTCGGACGAGTTTAAGTACAGGCAACTCACCCACTACGGTGGGTCGGTAGAGTAGGAGACAACGGGGAAAGAGGAGGACGGAAGTCAGAAAGGGTCGAGTCCCAGAAAGAGGACTCAACCGAGAAGCGTAGTCCACCGGTTTCATAACCTCGAAGTGGAAGTCGTAGTCAGGAGGTCACTTGTGAGTCCCGACTAAAGGAAATCCTAACCGAACAACCTAGAGGAACGTCAGGTTCCCTGAGAGATCTTAGAAGAGGTTGTGGTGTCAAGTTTTCGTAGTTAAACAACCACGAGTCGGAAGAAGTGCCAGGTGGGGAGTGTAGGTACGTACTGGTGACCTCCTGATAGCGAAACTGATCTGCCTTGAAACAACTGTCTTTTACGACAGAGACGAGAAATTATACGACAGAAAGGTTATGCGAAAGGGAAGACGTCCTTCACGACCCTGACCTGCGGTACTAGAATCGAAAAATTTACGATACGAAATTCGACCAAAAAGTGAAAGGAGAAAGTGGGACAAGTTCTCCGAGAAATCAAGGAGAAAAATGGCAATTTCACTATAGTAGATGTATAGACTCTAATAACTGTAAAGAGGGTCTTTAGACCTAAGGTCGAACACTAAGTAGCTCGGGCCGTAAAACGTACTACTTGAACCGTATCTTCAATTTATTTGTCCCACTGTTATATGTCGGAACAGTATGAGAAAAGGGTTAAAACTCGGTCAGGTGACTAGGTACAAGTCAAGATTGACAACGAAGAACTGGGTATATATCCAAAGAGTCCTCTGTCCATTCCACCAGACCATAAGGAACAGAGAAATTTTTAAAGATTTCAAGAAATCCGATACAAAAGAAGGTCTGGTCTGAAACACAAACGAAAAACGTATAATATATGGAAGAAAATAGACAGCCGAGTGGGTAGGTAGGTGGGTAGGTAGGTAGATGAATAGCTAGGTAGGTAGGTGAATAGCTAGGTAGGTAGGTGGGTAGGTAGGTGAATGGGTAGGTAGGTAGGTAGGTGAATAGGTAGGTAGATAGGTGGGTAGGTAGGCGAATGGGTAGGTAGGTAGGTGAATGAGTAGGTAGGTAGACAGGTGAATGGGTAGGTAGTAGGTAGGTGAATAGGTAGGTAGGTAAGAGGGTAGGTAGGTAGGTAGGTTGACAGGTGGGTGGACAGTGGGCAGACAGTCGGGCAGGAGGGCAGACACCCACACTCGTCCGGGGTGTCGGGGACAGAGACACGAAAGACCGTGTCTGTAAGAACTCGGGTCTCTCTGGTGTCGCGACTCGACGACAGAAAGGACGGAGACGGTCGGGGAGTCGTGTCGACCCGAGACGCGTGTTTCCACACAGGAACTGAAAGGGGTAGTAAGGACAAGAGAGCGGCACTAACCTTACGAATCCCAAAACAACCACACGGAACGAGGGGTCCTGCGGACGGTCCCCGAGCCCCTACCCAGTCTGCGTCTCGGACAGTCGTGGAAGAATACGAAAAGGAAAGGAACCGTAAAAGGGGAAAAGAGAAAAGTGACAAACGTCGATTACCGGAGTCTGGCACGGGAGACGAAACCGACGAAACGATCTAGCCACCGACTGGACGTCAGGGACGCGAGGCCGGGTGGCCGCGACCGGCGGCCCTTCGTCAGACCGAGAAGAAGTCCACGGGTGTGAGTGGGCCCCCCGACGACCGACGACCGAACAAACCAGAACAGAGCTTTCCTGCAAATCATCCTTCGCCTTCTCCTGTCACCCACCAGTGCCCGCCACGAGGGCCAGGAGGACAGGAGGGCGAGGAGATCCTCGGTGCGCCACTGACAGGCGCAGCTCGCGAACGTCCCGGATCCAGGAGGGGTCTCTCGAACATGCGCAAACCGGCCCTGACGTGGGTCGAGTCCCCGGACCGACGACCCGGGGCAGACGGTCCCAAGACGGGAGAGGGACTGGACGACCTGTGGGTCCCTTGACTCGACTCGTCTTAGACCCAGTCTAGGCTGACTCCCAGGGACAAGGGGTGGAGGTCCGACCCCCACGAAGGGCGGTGGACGGGTTCAGGTCGGGGTCGGGAGGGGGGCGAGGGGGACACGGAATTTAAGTGTCGTTTGAGACTAAAGGTCTTCCCCGAGTAATAAAGCCCACGACCCGATCTCCCAGGAAGGAAATCGTGACAGGGCACACTCTGTGGTCCAGTCGCGTGTCTCCTCGAGGACCACGGAAACCAGTAAACGACCTTTCCCGGCTGAGGGGGCGTCGAGGAACCACCCGGCGGACACGGGGTCGGGCCACTGTGTCGCACGTCGCAAGGGCGTGGACTCCCTTCGAGTGTCCGACCTCGGAGACAGCCACAGAACCGCAGAGGACGGGACGGCCCACCCACCGTCCATCGTCGCTCGGGAAACGGGTCCGGCGCAGGACCGGAGAACACCGTCCGGACCTTCGCTCCGGGCGTACGGACAATTATTGACTCCCTCAATTTGACGGGGGAAGAAGTCTTGCAGTCCATGACGTCGGAGAGCACAAAAACGTTCACTTAAACGTAAGAGATTGTGACGTTTTCTCCTTCTGATTACACTCTAAAGTCCCATCACGGCACCATCCTAAACACATCTTAGGACCCCTCGAGTATAAAAGGAGCAGTCTTTTTGTCACGTCGGATTAACGAGCAAAAGTTTTTACAAACGATTTATCATCTCTACCTTACCATTAAACATTAAACGACACACTCTCCCCAACAAATTTCGTCTGCAGAAATAAAACCAAATTATACAGTGTAAGGAATACCAAACGAAACTTGGATTTTTAATATGGGTCTCATTGTATCACATAAATATCCCAAACTTCATGATTCGTAAAACATTTGTGCTCAGTCTGAATCTAAAAGCAAAAATCTTTGTACCTCAGAACTAAAGACGGTTCTAAGAAACGTTACACGAATAAAGAAAGGTCAAGACGATCTCTCAAAAATAATCATTAATAAATATGACAAGGGTCGTTTGGCTTCAAGTCTTCAGTATTTGGTCACTGGAGTATGAAACGGGGGCTTTGGTACGACCGACTGTGAACCCACACAAACGGACTCCGGAAGGAACGCGCCGTGACGTCAGTGGCACCTCCACCAGGGGAGACACAGGGAGGACAGGTGAGGGGCAGAAAGGAACCTCCGGGATGGACCTGTGCCCACACAGGAAGACGAGGTTCCCTACCAGGCAAACTAAGGGCTCCCCGCCGCAGAGGATCCCTCGGTACCGAACCTCTCACACTGCTGCCGAATCACCGGTGCACAGGGCAGTCCTCGCCAGCGGGACGTCGGGAGGGTGGCGTGCGTCGGGCTCAAGGGGGGAATGTACTCGCAAGCGAGTCCCAAACACAGGAAAGCCCCATGTACAAGGTGAAGTCACTTCTCAAATGATTTTATTAATTATAACCAAATTTACGAACTTCCAAAGATGGGTTCTTGGAAGTTGCACCAGACTGCCAAAATAATCTAAGTGAGAGTCCTCTTACGCATACCGCAACGACTCTCCTTCATAGTGTATCTAACCCAACCTTTAGACTAAACGGGTTCGGTAGCTCCCCCTCTCTAGATTGTCGACCGGGACTCCAACCCCTCCCGGGCCGCCGAGCAGGGGCCCGAGAGACAGCCGCGAAGGCACCAACGCTCCTCTCTCCGCCCACGGAGGCCGAGACGGAAGAGATGCACATTCCGAAAGAGAGCTCGACCGGAAGTCGTCGAACTGATACTTCGGAACCCACCCAGGACACACGGACGGTGAACCCCCCGTACCTCCCAGTCTCTGCCAAGTAAGGACAGGGCGAAACCCCGAGCCCGAAAAGGACGTCCGGTGACCCCGAACGAGCAAAAGTCGGGAAAACGAAGAGGTATACGAAGCGCAGAGTGTCAAAGAAAACGACAACCAAGTGGCTAGAGAAGAAGACGGCACAAATTATACGGCAACCAGGGTAGGACACCTGAGAGTGAAGTCTCCAAACGAAAGACAGAGGTCGTCGGGGAGAGACTGGAACGCACTGGGAAGTGAAGAGAGGCGTATGCGAGTACGAGAGGAAACTTGAGGACTCGTGCAAATGTCGTAGAGCCTCACAGAAGTCCAGACATAGACGACTGAGTAGGAACGACAGGAAGCACCCAGACAAGACGACTGACTAAAGAGGGGACCCGCACCGAGAGTAAAGACGTAGAAAGGAACCGATCACTAAAAGGTCACCCACAAACTAAAACAATAGGAGGAAACTTCTCACACCCCCAAACTAAATCGACCGACAGTCCGATGAACCCCTAACCGAAATAGGGAAACTCCTGACGAAAATCCGAAAAATTTTCCTGTCGAGATTTCATCGAAAGTGAGATTCGAATCGGGGTGATGAATGCCGACTGTGTGCACCTCAGAGGAAGCTTCCGGTCCATAAGTCGGTCTCGATGACCCCTGAGTCTGTAGAGTGTTGGGACCCGCTCAAGACCCTCGTGTTTCGGACGTCGAGGGTCGAAACGACAAGAGTCGGAGGGTCCCGACGTGGGACACACACGTGCGGAATCTTGAGTCGTTGTCGGAGCGCGGAGGGTCCAGCGAGAGACGTGCCGGACGAGGACGACCGCGGACGCCTGGGTCGTCGGGACCGGACTGGGACGACAGACCAGAGAAGACGACTCACCTCGACACTAGAGGCACTCGAGGGGAAGGGACACGTCCGCGCACGTTTCGCGGAGGACCGTGTGTCGACCCACCGAGTCCCGAACGGTACAACTAAAGGTGATCTTTGGTCTCAGGTCTGAACCTTTCGGTAACGACGCGCACGGAACGGAGCAAAACATCACTGCACAGTGGCCGTCCTCCCCTTCAGGACAGAGTCAATGAGACAGAATCGGTCTATGTCTCAAGAGTACTGTCGGACATTTTAAGTCTCGTTTGGAGTCCAGTACTGCGAAGGAACGTGTTTCTCGCAGTCACTGAAGGGCAATGGACATCACAGTCTCGCTCGGAACGGTGGGTCTCTCGGGTCCGAGCATGGGTGTCGGGCAGGAACCGCACAGGTGGCGGGTCGCACCGTGCCTCGTCGGGCGCTACTCGTGTGCGGGCCGGGGCCTCGGGGCGCGCGAGACTCGAAGACGCCTGGCGGCGGCCGCTCGGTGTCACAGCGGGAGGGCCTCCGTCTCGAGCCCGCGTCGGGTCCTGCTGACGTCCGGAAGTCGAGGACCATCAGTCCCGTCGACGGGCCGGACGTCGGGCGAGCAAGCACGACAACGACACTGAAAGTGTCACTCGCGACTTCAGAGGGTCTTATGGCTCCGCACCAGAGAGGTCTCTGGGGTCCCCCGGGTCCTTCACGGGAAGGAGATTGCCCTCCCCTGACCCCCGGGCGGGGGAGCCCCCCCAAGACCGAACAGGTCGTGGTACACCTCTCTCGTCTCCGCATCAATCCACGACCCGACCAGACACCCACCACTACGACTCCACACTCCTGAGGTCGCTAGGGTCCGACACCAGTGCTCGAGGGTCCTGTGGAGTGTGGGGTAGTAGGACGAAGGAGTGACGCCGGACCTCGGGACGCCCGCACACCGAGGACGACCGGGTCCTCTCTCGACCAGGAGAAAGGGTAGGGGCACACTCGGCGAGTCTCGAAGGTAAGCTTCCAAAGTCTCGTCGTTTCGGACTATTGGGACTGCACCAAAGGACACAGAAGGTTAGACGGCTGTGGTCGCTGCTCAAGGGTAGTCCTCGGCTGGCACTCTACACCGACTTGCACCCCGCCTGTCCGGACCGGTCCGAGGGCCGCACACGGGACGACGACCGTCCTCCGACGCCCCGTGCACCGGTCGCGGGGACGGACGAGGTCCGAGGCAGGGGGAGGAGCCCCGTCGCGGTCGGGGAGGACCTGTCCAGTCCCAGACGCATCGTGGGGGTGGCTGGAGTCGTCGAGTCCCGTGTGTGCGTCCCGCGGGAGTGAACACTGGACTCTGCGGTCGACCCGGCCAAACCTAAATAGTCTACAGCCATTGTGTAGATCTTTCCTCACATAGACTGTCGGCCCACTAATTTATAGTGTGTCAACGGCAAATGTACGCAGTGAAGTACCGTCTCTCCTCTTTTCCACGTTCGTCGTTGTCCGGAATAAAAGAACCCGAGGTTGCAGTGACGTCTACCACTGGCGTCGGCACTTTAATTTTCTGCGACCGACGAACCTTCTTGTCGACACTGTTCGGATCTGTCACATAATTTTTCGTCTCTGTAGTGAAACGGTTGTTTCAGACGTATCAGTTTCGATACCAAAAAGGTCACGAGTACATACCTACACCCTCAACCTGGTATTTCTTTCGACTCGCGGCTTCTTAACTACGAAAACTTGACACCACAACCTCTTCTGAGAACTCTCAGGGAACCTGACGTTCCTCTAGGTTGGTCAGGTAGGATTTCCTTTAGTTGCGACTGACAAGTGACCTTCCTGACTACCACTGACACTTCGGACCACCGGGTCGAGGTAGACAACCTTTCCGCCACGAAGGGGCGACCTGTCCGCGCCGCGGACAGAGTCCGTCAGTGTATACACGCCCGGACGAAGACCGGAGACAGGACAGGGCGACCGACGAAACAGCAACCTAGTCGCGGAAGACGGCACCAACGACAGCAGGACAGACGTGAACCGCCAGACGAACACATCAGAACTCTACCGAACCGTAAATAAACGTGCAAAACCTCGGTAATCACCCAACGACCGTCAAAAGGTCTCAGTGGAAAGAAGACACACTCGACCACCTCTGTGTCCTGAAAACCCTAAACACACACTACGAAAGCGACCTTTACCGCCGTGTTCGGTGCGACTACAACCCTGTCGGCCCCAAATACAAAACACTGACATGGAAACACTAGAGGTAATATAGAACAAGACATTTCTAGAAGCCCAGTAAGGGGGTCCTCATCTATGGTTTAGACCGACCCAAACAAACGGAAATTTTTCGGCAGGGAAAATCTACTCCATCGGAGATAGTCCTAGATTTTGGCCGTACTTCACTCGACTGAAGTCCGGGCACACAGCGGGAGTCTGTGCGCTAACAAATCTCCTCCCTCCCTCCCAGAACATCGCATATTCCGAAACACCCCTGAAACGTATTCCACTGGCTAGGCTGTCTCCGGTCACCTGTCCGGCACAGACGGAGACGACTGCCGACCCGACCAGCCTCGTCCGACACGACGGGTGTCCGAGACCCCTGAGCGGCTCGGCCCGCCGTCCCGGACCAGCCTGGTCTCCGGACGCACACCCTCGCCTCGGCTCGGGGTCGACCACCTGACTCCCCTGGGAGCACACTCAGACCCCCCACCCTCCTCGGTCCTTCTGCGGCTCTTCCTCGACGACCCCGGCACCTCGGGACCTCTCCTACCACGACACGGGCGCTTCTCTCGAGGTGCCCGCTACCAGTGGCGCAACCGCCCCGCTCTCCCCGTCCCGGCCCTCTTTGCCCGTTGTCCCGTCCTTCTGTGCGAGACGAGACCTGGACACTGAGACCTCCACGAAGAGTCCGAGGTCTACCCTCACAACAGCTCTCGCCCCACTCACTCACGCCTACGACCCTCGCCAGTCCGGACCTGCACACTCGACCCCCAGAAGTCAGCCGCCCGCCCAAATCACGACACCCTCCGAACTCACCACCCTCCAGTACTCTTTTCTGCTCCGGGTTTGGACGCGCTAGCCACCCGTCGCCTCCTGCCGACCCCTACCACAGCACTCTCCGCGACCCGGCGCGCCGCCCCGAGTTCACGCCCGCCGAGTCCGGAGGCACTACACCCGTGCCCCTGGGCGCCACGTCTCAGTGACACCCGCGACACTGCGGGAGCCTCGTCGTGCACCGAGTGTGCACTAATTCTCAACGACCCACGTACGAACGCGGGGGCGATGACAAAGGTGACGGAGAGGCCCTCTTCACCGAGATCCTCCCCTGTTTCGAAGGATCTTCCTGGTCCGTCTCCCTTCTTGGGTCCTGCCCTGTGTCTCGTTTACCTTCCTCCTCTGCCGTAGTCTCCTCTTTCCGAGAGACAAGTCTAACAAATTCTAAGTTTTAATTTTGTGTGTCCTTCTAACTTTTTTAATTTACTTTAATTAGAAGAAGGACCCATCTAAGATTCTTTTCTCTTATAACCATACCGCTATTATTGTAGTGTGTTTTATTAAGTTCAATTTTTGAATATTTTTCTTTTTCCGTCCGTTATACGTGGTTTCTATTCTCAGAGAGTAAATAGTTGTTTCAATCCACCTGACGTTATTCGCACCTGTTCATAAGAATCCCCTTCCGATATGATATGGAAAAGGTCTTTGATTCTTTATCTTAATCTGGTGTCTCACAAAGCCTGTTGAATATAATGTACACATATATGTATATGTATATAATGTAAAATATGTGTGTGTGTGTGTGTGTGTGTGTGTATATAATGTGGGTCATCTCTTATGTGAAAAAGGAGGTTTCCACGTACCTCATAGATGGTTTCACCTGTTATGAGATGAGGTCTTGACGTCAAGGATGTTTAATTTTTATACAAATATCGTATGTCCAGTGTAGGTGGTAGTCGTCACATTAATTTGTCGACGACGACGATTCAACGAAGTCAGCACAGGCTGAGACCCGCTGGGGTATCCACCATCGGGTGGTCCGAGGGTGTAGGGACCCTAAGAGTTCCGTTCTTGTGACCTCACCCAACGGTAAAAGAAGTTACGTACTTTCACTTTTCACTTTCACTTTAGCGAGTCAGTACAGACTGAGAATCGTTGGGGTAGCTGACGTCGGACGGTCCGAGGAGGTAGGTACCCTAAAAGGTCCGTTCTCGTGACCTCACCCAAAGGTAACGGAAGAGGTCATTAATTTGTCTTCGGTCAACTTTTTTTTTCCGTTATAATTTATTAGACATACAAAGTTTCAAATTTTGATATAAAGGTTTACTAGGTACCCAGTTCCTCTTTTAATTTTACCTTTAATATTATGTCAAATCTTGACAAATTATTAATATCAAGATATGTAATTGTGGTAACTTATATCAGTTTCACCAAAAGTCTCTTTTAAAACATCATAATTTATATATATAATATTTCTTCTTTTCAACCTTCTATATCCTTTATTCGAAAGTTGTATTTTTGTATTCCACCCCTTTCGTATTGTTTGAGTTTAATTCTAATTCCTTTATTATTCCTATTTAATCTTTAATTGTTTTACCGTTCGTTTTGTTTGTCATATATTGACTAATCTGTTTTTTTTCTTCAGAAGTCATTCATACTGGTTCACTTTCTCCGTCTGATATAGTTCTTACTTCTTCTTTCTTCGGTTTTTATTGTAGTTTATGTTGTCTCTTCATTTCAATGTTCTTTTAAGATACTTATTGAAATATGATTACGTGGACTAATACTTACGTAGACTAAGTAGGTAAGTCAATAAAAATCTCGAGGATGAAAGAAGATTTTTGACAAAACACGTGACCCCTATATAACCACTGGTTTTGTTTCCGGGACGGAAGTACCCTAAATGCAAAGTCATTCCATTATGGTGTGCCCGAAGGGACCACCGGGTCTCCCATTTCGCAGGCGGACGTCACGCCCTCTGGGCCCACGCTAGGGACCCAGCCCTTCTAGGGGACCTCTTCCTTTACCGTGGGGTGAGGTCATGAGAACGGACCTCTTAGGGTACCTGTGACATGGGACCACCCGATGTCAGGTGCCCCAGCGTTTCTCAGCCTGTGCTGACTCGCTGATTTGAAAGTTGAGTTGAAATTTGAAAGTTCCATCATAGTGTCAGTGTATCCGTCTAACACAACTTACTTATCTAATTTCCCCATTCTGATATACTGATAGTGTTATCTCTGATTTCCCTCATAGACTATTTTGATTCGGGGGCAAGACGAAAAATTTAACTTTATATCAAGTAAATGTCATAATATATAACGTCCACATGTTATGTGAGTAAGTATTAAAAATTTCCTATATGTGGCAAATATCAGTAATGTTTCGTAACCAACATAGGGCACAACATGTATCATAGGCAACAAGTCAATGAGTCAGCACAGACTGAGAGACCCTGGGGTACCTGCCGTCGTGTGGTCCGAAGGGAGAGGACATGGTAGAGGACCTGAAACGAGTTTG
Source organism: Capra ibex (assembly GCA_006410555.1). Lineage (NCBI taxonomy): Eukaryota > Metazoa > Chordata > Mammalia > Artiodactyla > Bovidae > Capra > Capra ibex. The sequence continues at coordinate 95,716,907 of SJYO01041852.1, forward strand.
AGTACAGGTAACTCAGACACTACGGTAGGTTGGTAGAGTAGGAGACAGAAGGGGAAGAAGAGGACGGAAATTAGAACGGGTCGTAGTCCCAGAAAAGGTCACTCAGTCGAGAAGGACAGTCCACCGGTTTGATAACCTCGAAGCCGAAGTCGTAGTCAGGAAGATCACTTATAAGTCCTGACTAAAGGAAAGCCTACCTGACCAACCTAGAGGAACGTCAGGTTCCCTGAGAGTTCTCAGAAGACGTTGGTGTCAAGTTTTCGTAGTTAAGAAACCACGAGTCGGAAGAGATACCAGGTCGGGAGTGTAGACATGTACTGGTGACTTTTCTTGTGTCGAAACTGAGATGTCTGGAACCAACCGTTTCACTACAGAGACGAAAAGTTATGCGACAGATCCAAAGAGTATCGAAAGGAAGAACCTCACACACAGAATTAAAGTACTGACGTCAGTGGTAGACGTCACTAAAACCTCGGGTTCTTTTAGACAGTGACAAAGGTGAAAAAAGGGTAACTAAACGGTACTTCACTACCCTGACCTACGGCACTAGAATCCAAAAAAAAAAAAAAAAACTTACAACTCAAATTTGGTCGAAAAAGTGAGAGAGGAAAGTGGGAGTAGTTCTCCGAGAAATCGAGGAGACACGAAAGGCGTAATCTCACCACAGTAGACGCATGGACTCCAACGACTATAAAGAACGCAGACCCGACGCCGAAGACGAAGTAGGTCGACTACAAAACGTACTAAACGAGACGCACACTCAACTTACTCGTCGCCCTGCCACATGTCGGACCACGAGGAAAGGGTCAAAAGTCGTTCAGACAACAAGGTACATGTGAAGTCAACGAAGACACGTCAAAAGAGTCCTCCGTCCATGCGACCAGACCATAAGGACAGAGATTCTTAAAAGGTGTCAAATAACACTAGGTGTGTTAGTTTCCGAAATCACCTCAGTCACTTCATCTTCGTCTACAAAAAGACCTTAAGGGAACAAAAGGTGTTCCGTGTCAGAATTGTTGACCTGGTGGTCCCTTCTGGGAACAGCGTCATAAGAATACTACGACATATGTCACTGACGACACCCAGATGTCTTACCAGTTCACTGAACTCACTCCTCAGAACCGTCGTAGGATACGGTAATCATGGACCAATACCTACCTCCAAGCATTGCACCATGTCCTCCGACACTAGCTTTGGTAGGGGTTCTTTTCTTTACGTTTTTCCGTCTTACCGACAGACCCCTCCGGAATGTTTGTCGACTCTTTTCTTCTCTCCGCTTTCCGTTTCCCCTTTTCCTTTCTATGTAGGTAGACTTACGTCTCAAGGTCTCTCGTCGTTCCTCTCTATTCTCTCGGAAGGATTCTCTAGTCACGTTTCTTTATCTCCTTTTGTTATCTTACCCTTTCTGATCTCTAGAGAAGTTCCTTTAGTCTCTATGGTTCCCTTGCAAAGTATGTTTCTACCCGTGTTATTTTCTGTCTTTACCATACCTGCATTGTCTTCGTCCTCTATAATTCTTCCCCACAGTTCTTATGTGTCTTCTTGACATGTTTTTTCTAGAAGTGCTGGGCCTATTAGTGCTACCACACTAGTGAGTGGATCTCCGTCTGTAGGACCTTACACTTCAGTTCACCCGGAATCTTTCGTAGTGATGCTTGTTTCGATCACCTCCACTACCTTAAGGTCAACTCGATAAAGTCTAGGACTTTCTACTATGACACTTTCACGACGTGAGTTATACGGTCGTTTAACCTTTTGGGTCGTCACCGGTGTCTTGATCTTTGTCAGTCAAAAGTAAGGTTAGGGATCTTTCCGTTACGGTTTCTTACGAGTTTGATGACGTGTTAACGTGAGTAGAGTGTACGATCGTTTCATTACGAGTTTTAAGAGGTTTAATCCGAAGTCGTTATACACTTGGCACTTGAAGGTCTTCAAGTTCAACCTAAATCTTTTCCGTCTCCTTGGTCTCTAGTTTAACGGTTGTAGGCGACCTAGTACCTTTTTCGTTCTCTCAAGGTCTTTTTGTAAATGAAGAAGTAACTGGTGCGGTTTCGAAAACTGACACGTCTAGTGTTGTTTGACACCTTCTAAGAAGTTCTCTACCCTTATTTTCTGGCAGAATGGACGGAGGACTCTTTGGACATACGTCCAGTTCTTAGTTGTCAATCTTCGTCTGTACCTTATCGCCTGACCAAGGTTTAACTCTTTCCTCACGCAGTTCCGACATATAACAGTGGGACGAAGACACGTCTCACTTGCACTTCAGCGAGTCAGTACAGGTGGAGAAGCACTGGGGTACCTGACATCGGGTGGTCCGAGGAGACAGGTACCCCAAAAGGTCCGTTCTCATGATCTCACCTAACGGTAAAGGAAGAAGTTCCCTAGAAGGGTTGGGTCCTTAGCTTGGGCCCAGAGGGTGTAGCATCTGTCTGCGAAATGGCAGACTCGGTGGTCCCTTCAGTACATTCTACGGCCCGACCTCCTTCGTGTCCGACCTTCGTTCTAACGGCCCTCGTTATGGTCATTGGAGTCTGTGCGTCTACTGTGTCGGGAATACCGTCTTTCGCTTCTTGACTTTTAGGAGAACTACTTCCACTTTCTCCTCTCACTTTTTGCACGGAATTTTGAGTCGTAAGTTTTTTGATTCTGGCACCGTAGACCAGGGTAGTGAAGTACCGTTTATCTACCCCTTTGTTACCTTTGTCACTGTCTAAAATAAAAGAACCCGAGGTTTTAGTGACGTCCACCACTGACGTCGGTACTTTAGTTTTCTGCGAACGAGGAACCTTCTTTTCGATACTGTTTGGATCTGTCGTATTATTTTTCGTCTCTATAAAGAAACGGTTGTTTCCAGACATCTCAGTTTCGATACCAAAAAGGTCATCAGTACACACTTACACTCTTAACCTGGTATTTCTTTTGACTCACGGCTTCTTAACTACGAAAGCTTAATACGACCTCTTCTAGGAACTCTCAGGGAACCTGTCGTTCCTCTAGTTTGGTCAATTAGGATTTCCTTTAGTCAGGACTTATAAGTGACCTTCCTAACTACGACTTCGAGATTATGAAACCGGTGGACTACGTTTCTCGGCTGAGTAATCTCTTCTGAGACTGAGACCCTTTCTAATTTCCGTCCTCCTCTCCCCCTACTGTCTCCTATTCTACCAACCTACCGCAGTGACTGAGCTACCTGTACTCAAACTCACTTGAGGCCCTCAGTCACCACCTGTCCCTCCGGACCACACGACATCGGGTACCCCAGTGTTTCTCAGCCTGTGCCGACTCACTGACTCGGCCGACTCCTGACGTCACAATTGTCTTCCTTCCCGCGGGACGGGTCGGTCCTCCTCACCCCCACGAAGCAGGTCCCGAGTGGACACAGTCCGTCTCGACCCGACCTCCGAGGACGAGGAGTCTACCTCGAACGGTGTTTCGTCTGAAAGTTGTTTATATACAACTTTACAGGTAGAATCACAGGGCAGATCAAAATCCTGTTGTCACACTTCTTACCAACCAAGGACCACATCATCTCGGGACTAAAACTGAATAAGGTACCTGCTCAATCCGAACTCACTGGGGGTCCCGGCCACACCCCTCTCTTCCGTACGGACGGTGCACCCGTGAAATCGGAAATGAAAAAACGTGGTACATTTAAAAAAAAATCATTCTTTGATATAATCTGAGTTTTAAACGTCGACATCGTGTTTCTTGAGGATATGGTAAACTTTCATTCAACGACTGTACTATGCGAATGGTAGAAGTTATGAAATCTCAGTCAAAGAAGGTCTCCTTATGTAAAAGAACGTTTTAGTTTTATGTTGACAGCTTTAACACTTGAATTACGGTTATGCAATGACACCAGAACAGGAGTCAGACAAGTAAAGTGGTTAAGCACCATTTAAAGTTGAGAGTCACTTTCCTAGGCCAAGTCTTGGTGCGAAACGAGAGTCAACGGTACCGATAAGACAGAGGAGGTCCTCTTCTCAAGGAGGAGGACGGGAACGAAAGGTGTGAGGACGACGAAAACTTCTGACGTCTGGCGAGGGAAGCATCCACGATGGAGTCACACCCAGTGGAGACGGAATCGAGGCGGGTGACCTCTGTCGGTCCGTCGACCGCCCCCGAAACCCTACGAGTGTGCAGCAGTCGTGGTGGAGCGCGTCCTCCTCCCCGTCCTCTCGACGGACGGAGGGGCCCACCCCCCGCCCCCCTCGCCCTGTACCCCGGACTTCTGGGGTACCTTGTCCTCGGTCGGACCACTGGTCTAAAACACTCGGACCCATTTACTGAAAAACTTAAACTAACGAAATAGACTTTTAGTGTATTTTCGGCGCTCGCACCAGATCAAAACGTGGACTGCATAACGGAAGTAATAACTCCGAAACACTTTAGATTGACAGGGTCTCGGGTCCAGTCGCAGTGTCCAACGTGGACTCTGTCCTCGGCCGGAGAGGAACGGAGTCGTACCGAGGAGACGTGAGTCGCGGGAGGGACGCCCCCGGTCCCCGCCGTGGACGGGACCCATGGGCCCACTCGGGTGCCGGACGTGGGAAAAGGGAGAGACGACCGGCCGGGAGGCCGGGGACAGGACCCCCGTGGACCACGGACCACTGCACTAGAGGTACGTCTGGGCCCGGGTCCGCACCGACACCGGAGACACGGAGCCGACTCGCGCCCCAGTCGCGGGCCGAACTCAGAGGGAACACCTCGGGGGTGAACCCCAGGGACCCGAAGACGTGACTCGTCACCGGACGTCTGTCCCAGTCCGGTGTCGTCCCCCCAGACTCGAAGCGCACACCGGGAACCGTGGGCTTACTTTCCTCCAGAAGTACCTCACATACTAAAATTAGTGACTTTACTTTACGTAATTGAAGTGTTTTCTTAAATATTCACTTATTACATTCAAAAAGGTAAGTTTAGTTGCTTCAACGAATCCCGAGTAGAAACTTTTCGCAGGGCAGAGAACACCCGCCCAGGGCCCCCGGCAGACACCAGTCCACGACCAATCACCCCTCGGTGCACGCCGGGACCGACGATAGAGGTTCGGAACGCAGGACCCGGGAGTTGCACGGTTCGCTGTCGCAGGGGAGGCGCACAGCGGGGTGAAGGGTGTGACGGGGAAAAACCAGCGGCAAGACGGGTGAGCGCCGGAGCGCTCGAGAGGGTCGCAGAGTGGGGGTAGACGAACCGTAAAGTCAGAGGTCTTCCTGAACACAGTAAAGTCTGGGTCCCTCAAACACGTCGAAACGAGACGGTCTTATCAATATTGAGCTGAAAAGACTACGACTGGGGTCCTCCCTGAGTCTGCATCCGAAGAGGGCACACCCGCGTGCACAGACCACCGGGAGCCCCGACGTGCGTTGCTACCACGTGCGGAAGACTGGCAGTCGTCCCGAGACTCGTCCCCGTCCGGAAAGTGGCCCTCCTCGACCCGGCGGACCGGCTCCGACATAGTCCAGTTCGTCCTGCGGTGGACTCCAGACAGGGCGGGCAAGAATGGGCACAGGAGAAGAGCGGTCACTGGGCCGGTGAGTGCCTCCAACGGACACGTCGAAGAAGCTCCTTTCTTCCCGACGCAGAAATGTAGACATTTCGTATGGTCCCGACGTCGACCCCTGACTTCGCTTGTGCGAGACCCACTGACGACGTCCCGGACCCGTCCTACCCCGTCTGCGCCCGTGTGCCGACTACTCCTACCCGGCCCCCTCCCTCCCGACCCGACTCCCGGCCGTCGGGAGGGCCCGGAGACGGAGCACCACGCCCTGAGCCCGTGCCGGGTCTTAAGACTCAGGTGCGACCGGAAGGTCCAGCAGACTTCTCAGAATGATTGTCACGCAATCGAAGAAACTGTGTAAGAGTTATAAACCTACGTGCCACATTTCTAGGTGAGAACCGGGTTCGGGACATCAACAAGTGAAAAAGGGATTATTCCCTTTGATTCCGTAGTGCTATGAGTTCAGGTACGGCGCATAGTGCGCTATGGCGGGCCTCGGTGTCACTGGTCGCACCCGCGCTCAGACGGGGACCCAGGGGGGTCTCGGTTCAACGTGGCAACGTCCCTGGCACACCGTCCATAAGAGTTCCAGACCAGCCACACCTCCCACCTAGTCAAGTGACCGTTCGTGTCCGAAATTTTTCATTTACTACACTGCAATTTTGAGAGTCCCAGGACGTGGGCTCTAACATGTAAAGTGACATACACCCAGAATAGAGTTTGTGACATCTCTTTCTGGGTCGAGAGTAATCACCAAAACAAAAACCGTTCACACACAAATAGCCAAGAATTTCATGCAAAACACACGAGGTCGTTTACTCATGTATGTGGTTCTTAGTGCCCTCGGGTCGAGAGGCGACGACCCTGTCTCAATGTCTCGACCTCTTCCTCTTACAGGACCCCAGCCCAGCCTCGAACTCGACGGCGACACTTGAGCACCGAAGTCACCCACACTCGTGCATCTCTGCCTATCTATCTACACGTGGACACACGAGTGGGTCTTCCGTTCGACACTGGTGGGATCCGTCGTACAATCTTTCGTCTCTGCAAAGAAACGGCTGATTCCAGGCAGATCAGTTCCGACACCAAAGAGGTCACCAGTACATACCTACACTCTCAACCTGACACTTCTTCCGACTCGTGGCTTCTTGACTACTAAAACTTGACCCCACGACCTCTTCTGAGAACTCTCGGGGAACTGACGTTCCTCTAGGTTGGTCAGGTAGGATTTCCTTTAGTCAGGACTTATAAGTAACCTTCCTGACTACGACTTCGACTTTGAGGTTATGAAACCGGTGAACTCCCCTTCTGGACTGAGTAACCTTTTCTGGGACTATGATCCTTTCTGACTTCCACCCTCTTCCCCTGCTGTCTCCTACTCTACCAACCTACCGTAGTGGTTTGAACTACCTGTACTCAAACTCATTTGAGACCCTCAACCACTACCTGTCCCTTCGGACCACACGACGTCAGGTACCCCAGTGTTTCTCAGCCTGTGCTAACTCACTCACTGGACTTGACTTGACTTGACACATAGTATCCGTGTACACCCATACACACAATCATAAAGAATCGAGACAGACGACCTTCCTGGTCCTTCGTTACTTTGAGGGGTCGTCGTTACTCATCGGGAACACAGGTCTAGAACCACAGATTTGTGGTGAGGAGTCACTTTCCTTGACCCAAGGAACCTCGTTTCTGACTAAAGGACCCGACCTCGTCCGTTTCATGTTTTACTCGGGACATGTGCACAGAAGATGGTCTTTTCTTCCTCCGTGAGTCACGTACGACTCCTGAATGGTCTTCCTGGTTCGTGGTCGAGCTTCCTTCCGGCTCGTAATTTCTTTTTGTCCAGGCCACAAACACCTAATACGCGGCAACCCACTTTGTCCGGGCGACTCACGTACGACATCTACTTGCTCGAACATCGTTCACCCCTCTTCCCTGCGAGAGCGTCTCAACTCACCTGCTCCTGGCCGCTGGAGTCCTTCAGAGGGGACCTACGACTTTACGTCCTCGTCCGAGACAGATGGTGCACTCTCGGAGGTGGCACCTCTTCGGACCGAGGGACTGGTCGTCGTCGTCGTGGTGGACGCTACCCGACTGGGGGTGAGAGGACGTCTCTGTGTGTTCCTCTTGGGTGCGCCCCGTGGCCGGTCCAGTCGTCCCCTGTGGTCCGCCGGGTCTGACTCCCCGCACGTGTGCATTGTCCGGGTGCAGACGAAGAGCCCTTGTCTCCCCGACCGTCGAAAGTTTCTCCGTGCTCGGGACTCGTTATGACTGAACCTGGGACCTGACCCTTCATCGGTCTTTCCCGGGACTACTTTGCCCGAGAGTGCGACACACTGAAAGGGGTCAAAACTACCGACACGAGACCGATACTTTCCCTTACAGGACGAGAAATCTTTAAGTGTGACTTCACAAGTCCCCGGGTCTCCACGCGACAGAGGTCGAATTAGAGACCAAACCCTTCTCGATGGTCGCAAACACAAGTCTATTCCCCTCCCCTTACTCGTCCTCACCCCTCTCCAGTGTGTCGGTGGTCCCTTCCTCACCTGTGGCGACTCAGCCCCACTTCCCATATTCTTCCCGGGAAAGTGACAGAAACATTGAGAGACGTTCAAAATTAAATATGGTCTTCCTTTGAAACGGGCGTGTCCCACCGTGGCCACCGGGATTCCCTCCCCACGGTCCCCTCCACAAAGACGCGAAGCCAGTCGCAGGACAGGGGCCCCCACGGTCGGCATGGGCACCGGCTCGGGGACCCGTTCACCGCCCGTGCCGGGCTGACCCGCGGACGGGAGGACTCGAGGCGGCGGAGGAGAGACCGTGTACCGGTGCGGAACCTTTGCACTCTAGTCTTTCCGACACGACCCTTCCACCGGGGGGCCCCCGACCCGACGCCGGAAGACCGGAGAGGGGCTCAGCAAGGGAACCTCCTGCGACTCTAACTAAACTGTAGAACTGTTGTCCCGACGGTCGGTCAAATACGGAGTCGCAGGTAGGCTCTCAGGCCTCGTCTGGGGGGCGGGGGCACAACCATTTGTCTCGGAAGAGACGTCAGTGCACGCACGAAACGAAACTGGAGTGTCATGAGGAGTGCCAAATCTTCACCAAACCAGACCCGACCGACGAATAGTGGATCACTTCCGAATAAGGACTGACACTCGAAACCCACCAGTGGAAGAGTAATGTCTGTCCAAAGCACAAATACCCTGACTTTAAAACAATTATCCCTTTATTCTCAAAATAGCACTTTGCAGACAAAAGGGAAGTGGTGACGACCAAATTGTCTTTCCTAAGGGGCTTCGGGGTCCCGAAGTCGAGGTCGGGACCTCGACGAGACGGACGACTTATTAAGTCCGAGGAGGGTCGGCGCCTGCTTTCCAGACGAGACTTAATACCTACACAGAAACACTCCGAAACACCATTCACGTGACGCGGAGGAAGAGGGACGCGACTTCCCTCTCTGAGCGGGAACAGTCGGGCCCCGGCCCGTAGAGACCTCTTTCACGTCATTGAACGGAGGAGCCCCTCGGCTCGAGTCCTCGTTACAGAGGCACACACCGGAGTCGGAAACGGGCCCCGGGGCCCCCGACACGGCCGACTCGGACCATACCTAAGTCTCCCCACCAAACGCCACTTACCAACCTTCATAGACCAATTCACCGGAGTGTCACCGAGAATGGTCGAGACGGGTCCATTTCAGGGAGACCAGACGCGGGGCAGTACCAACCGCCCCCGTCCGGCTGGCGCGCCCAGGGTCCATGCACACGCCCCACCCCCAGCCGAGGGTCCGTCCACCGGCACTTAACCCTGAATTCAGAAATGTCACGACCTCCAATACCACCGACTCTACAAGACCACTCTATTACTACCCTCCCCCGGACCTCAATGTCTTAATAGGTGTTTTGAGAGTATGTCCCCGTCCGGAGTTCCTTGAACGGTCTCGCATTGGACGCGCAAGCTGGTCGGCTACATCCCCAGAACCGCAAGGGCAAGAGTCGTTTAAACTGTCTGGAGTATTTGAAAGAGTGGTCCTTTCGCAAAGAAACTGAGTTTGACTAACTTTCCCTCTTTTTTTTTGTTCACGGTTGGCTTCGGTCCTTCGCAGAGATTTCGCTTCGACCCTCCACCCGCCACCCCAGAAGGTGTCTCAGAAGGAGAATCCAACTCCCTACGGACACCCAAAAGGTTTATGGCTGTGGGACCTCTGACATGACCGGAACCTCAACCCCACCCTGGGACCGGGACCCTCCTTAAAGTGAACACAAGTTCCCGTCAGGAAGGTGTTTATACGCAGCAAAAGGCACACAACTCCCGACTTTCCACGACACTTAATACTTTAAGTCTTAAACTGTTACCTACAGTTTCCGGTCCCCTAGAAGGCACACACAACACCTGTGCCTGCGCGAGCCCAAAACAGCAGGGACTCCCCGAGACGCGGGCGGGCCGCCCAGGGTGCACTTCCGAGTGGTCCTCCAGAATGCCTCTGTTCTGGGCGTGTGTGCACGACACAGAGGGCCCGCAGAGAGTCAGAGGGGAGACTTCGCCCACGCCCGAGGGACTCCAGACCGACTCCAGGCGTGTGCCCCCGCCGCACGGGACCGGACCCCACGAAGACGTCCCAGAGACGGCAGGTGGGAGGTTCGGGGCCACGGCCTCAACTCTGGGTCCCTCGTCTGTAAGCCCAGGGTCTTGGGCGTCGCGCCCCCACAGAGGACGTCTGTCTCTTCCCCGAGCACCCCCGCCACGCCCGTACCCCGGGGAAAGACTGGAACACCCAGGGATGTGGGGGGCCCGCTCGTCGTCAAAAGTCGGCTTCGCTGAGGGCCCCCCCAGAGACAGACGTCCGCCTCGGGGGGTCGGAGGGGCTGGGGAGGGGATGGGGTAGAAGGCCACGCCTTACGGTCATGGGGATTCTGAGTGCGCCCCCGGCGGGGCGAGGGCGGTCCTCAGGCAGTTCCGCCTGGGTGTCTCGGGCGTGGTTCCTCGGTCCTCCAAGGAAAATAAGACTGACATTTCCAGAAATAGCTACTCTTCAAATTTTTCTTAGAATCGGTAAAAACCGGCACGACGCAGAAGCACCGACGGCCGGAAAGAGAACAACGCTACTCGGCGTGCACCCGAGCCATTGACACCGGGGTCCGAGACCTGGAGTCCGAGACGCCGACGAGACTCCGTGCACCCAGAAGGGCAGACCCTACGTCGCACACAGAGGACGCAACTGTCGACCTAAGAAATGGAGACCCGCTGGTCCCTTCGGGAGCTACTCTGAAAATTTCACTGTCGACAACTAGACACTCGGGACCTTTCGCTAAGTATAAACGGCTCAGAATTGTCTTTACTCAGTCACATGCCCAGTGCAAAGGGATTTTGCACATAAGTCGCAAGTAGGAGCGGAAGGGGGTCAGGGAGGTGTTTGGACGTCACACCCGGGGCGTGGGCAGAGGGAGGGCGGGACACACGGACGAGACACGGACGAGGCACAACCTTAGGTCTGCAGAGCACAAACTGTTCGTCTTCGAGAGTGAGGGAGCTTTCCAAGTCGACGAACCAGACGCCGAACGACGGGTCGAGAAGGGGGAGGGGTACCAGGTTCGGACGTCCGGAGAGTCGGGGCGGACGCGGGGGGATGGGGGGTGGAAGGTCCGATGGGCACGGGAGTCGACGTGGAGACGGTCCCGTCGTGAGTTCCACGGAGAGGTGCCGTCGGTCCTCCTGGTCCAGGGAAGACAATGGTAATAGTGATAATGAACAGAATAAAAAAGTGCATCTACACTACGAAAAAAGGTCATAAAAATAACTGCACGTCAAGTAAACGTCACAACGTAACTAAAGACGACATGTCGTTTCGTCAGGTCAACGTGTGGTCGTACATGTGTGTGCGTGTGCGTGTGTGTGTGTGTACAGGTAAGAAGAACTTTTTATAAGAACAAGCGACCAAAGAGTGTCCTATAACTCACATCGAGAGACGCGCCCTGTCATCCTGGCGCGACGACTAGGTAGGCTATGCAAGCAACAACAAGTCAACAAGTCACTGCCAATACGTCAGTGAGTCCGCACAGGCTGAGAAACGTCGGGGTACCTGACGTCGTGTCGTCCGAAGGGTCAGGATATGGTAGAGGGCCTCGACCGAGTTTGCGTACAGGTAACTCAGCCACTACGGTAGGTCGGTGGAGTAGGAGACAGCAGGGAAGAGGAGGACGGGAGTTAGAAGGGGTCGTAGACCGAGAAAAACGTAGTCCACCGGTTTCACAACCTCGAAGTCGAAGTCGTAGTCAGGAAGGTTACTTATACGTCCTGACTAAAGGAAATCCTACCTGACCAACCTAGAGGAACGTCAGGTTCCCCGAGAGTTCTCAGAGGAGGTTGTGGTGTCAAGTTTTCGTAGTTAAGAAACCACGAACCGAAAGAAATACCAGGTGGGGAGTGTAGGTATGTACTCATGACCTTTTTGGTATCGAAACTGGGACGTCTAGAAACAACCGTTTCTTTACAGAGACGAAAAATTATACGACAGATCCAAACAGTATCGAAAAGAAGGTTCCTCGTTCACAGAAAATTAAAGTACTGACGTCAGTGATGGACGTCACTAAAACCTCGGGTTCTTTTGTCATAGACAGTGACAAAGGTAACAAAGGGGTAGGTAAACGGCACTTCACTCCGTTGCTCTACGGTACTAGAAGCAAAAAACTTACAACTCAAAATTCGGTCGAAAAAGTGAGAGAAGAAAGTGAAAGTAATTCTCCGAGCAATCAAGGAGAAACGAAAGACGGTATTCCCACCACAGTAGACGTATAGACTGTAATGACTATAAAGAGGATTGTTAGAACTAAAGTCGAACACGAAGAAGGTCGGACCGTAAAGTGCACTACATGAGTATATTCAATTTATTCGTCTCATTGTTATATGTCGGAACTCGGAACTACATGAGGAAAGGATTAAACCTTGGTCAGACAACAAGGTACAGACCAACATAGACAACGAAGAACAGGGAGAATGTCTAAAGAGTCCTCCGTCCAGTCCACCAGACCATAAGAGTAGAGAAATTCTTAAAAGGTCAAACAACACTTGGTGTGTCAGTTTTCGAAATCGTATCAGTCACTTCGTCTTCATCTACAAAAAGACTTTTAAAGAACGGAAAAGATACTAGGTTGACCACAACCGTCAGACCAAGGAAACGGAAAAGATTTAGGTCGAACTTGTAGACCTTCAAGAACCAAGTGCATGACAACTTCGGAGCGAACCTCTTAAAACTCGTGACGAAACGATCGCACACTCTGCTCACGTTCACACGCCATCGAACCTGTAAGAAACCGGAACCCTTACCTTCGACCGGAAGAGGTCCGGGCACCGGTGCCGACTCAAAGGTCCAAACGACCGTACAACCCGCGTCGCGAAACACAGTACAGACAACACACAAGACACGCATTATCGACGCAGACGAGGGGGAACCGTCGGTGTTCTGACAGGAGGCACAGACACACAGGCAGACAAGGCACCCGTTCGGGCAAACACAGCATGAAACCTAAGGTGTCCACTCACGTGCACCGCAGACAGAAACAGAGCAGACGCAGAGAATCACGGCGCTAGAGACCCAGGCAGGCACGACGACGTCTACTGTGACAGAACGACAAAAGTGCCGGCTTATTTTGAGGTGACGCACACACGCAGTGTAGGAGAGACGGGCGAACGGACAGTCTCCTGCGGGCCCGTCGGGGGTACAGAACCCACGACACTCGTAGCCCCGTGTGGACGGAAAAGTTAGTCTCAAGTCAGACAAGAGGTATTGCAATCGCGGCCGAGTGTAAGGGTGGTTGTTTGTGTGGGAGAGGCGTGTGGGAGGGGTCGCGAGTGGTAAGAGGCGTGTGGGCGGGGGCGCGAGTGGTAAGAGGCGTGTGGGCGGGGGCGCGAGTGGTAAGCACCTGCAAAACTACCACCGGCAAGGCGGACCCCACGCCATTACGGAGGAACATTCGAACCAAACGTCGAGGGATCGCCAACCACCACGGCTCGTAGAGCAATACACGACATCCGACAGACATCTAGCGGAAACCCCTTTGCAGAGAAATCCGGAGACAAGTAAAAGGCCAGGCCCACAAACAACAACTCAACTCACTCCACGAAGAGACAAACCTCTAATTCGGAGCGGCAGACGGAACAAACCTTTATACAAGAGGGTAGAACGGGAAGGGAACGAATAGCGACGGGGGGTCCCACTTCGGGTGTGTCGAGCCCACAGGCGGTGGGCCGGGGCGACCGGGACGGAACCCCCGGCAGGACGGCGAGCCCGTGGGTCGGTGGGGTCGACACTCGGCACACAGGAGTGCACGAGCAGGAGTACCTTCCGAAAAGAGTCCAGCCAATGGAAGACTTCACGTGGGGAGTCGAGAGTCAAGTCGGTGCACGGGAGTTCCCTCCTTTCGACCTCTCGTAGAGCCACGAGTGTCAGGCACCACAAAAGTCCTTCTGACGAACAGAGCACTCCTGTCGGCAAAGAGTTACACCTCACACCGTCCTCTCGGAGGGCCGAGTCGGGGGCGCGGGGCTGCGACCGAGAGCCAAGGGTAGCGACACCGGAGTGCCCCACCCCAGGAGGGTTCGGGGACGGACCATTGACTGGCGTGAGAAGAGGGCGAAAAGAAACCGAAGGGCTAGAAAAAAGAATGCTACAAATCAACGAGAATTTCTATGCCTTTTGATCAGGAAGTTGACACAGTACAATGTACATAAAAGGTCGAAGAACGAACAGAAAACTGAAACGAACGTCACAAAAAATGTATGACTCTAAATGAAATAAAACAACTCCACATCAACTGTCTGTCGAAGCAAAGTCCACATGTTGCTACCAAGTCTTACACATATATAACATTTTCTTAGTGGTGTGTGCAACGCCTTGAAAGCTCTACTCTTCAACACCCCGAAGGGTCCCCCGCGATCACCACTTCTCGGGGGAACGGTAACGTCCTCTACATTCTCTGTGTCCAAGCTAGGGACCCGGTCCTTCTACGGGCCTCCTCCCGTACCGTTGGGGGAGGTCATAGGGACGGACCTCTTAGGGTGCCTGTCCTCTCGGACCGCCCGATGTCTGCCGTCCCGGTGTCCGAACCTGTGTGACTCACGGGCACGTCCCTCTCGAACAGTGCCAGACGAGAGCGTCGGCGCGAGAGTCTGCGCCTCAACTGACGTGAGACACGTAGGGCGGAGTCCCTGCCGAGTGGAACCCTGACAACGAGCACGGGAGCCCGGGGGGTGCGTGCGACGGTCGGGACCGTGGTGTGACGGACACGAGGGTGTGCCTCTGAGGCTCAGAAAGGGGGTGAGACCCACACGGGTGAGCCGTAAAGCCCCCGAGAGGACACGAGGGACGGTCACAAAGAGACGGAAGTGGCAAGTACGGACTTAGAAACCCGGTGCACCTCAAACAAGACCTCACGCGACCCTCTCGGGACGGGGCAATGACAGGTCCGTCGGTGGCGACCGGGCGTCGCGGGGGACCACTGGCCCCACAGGACACGGTGGCGACCGGGCGCCGCGGGGGACCACTGCCCACACGGGACACGGTGGGGACCGGGTGGTGCGGGGGACCACTGCCCACACAGGACACGGTGGGGACCGGACGTCGCGGGGGACCACTGCCCACACGGGACACGGTGGGGACCGGGCGCCGCGGGGGACCACTACCCACACAGGACACGGTGACGACCGGACGTCGCGGGGGACCACTGCCCACACGGGACACGGTGACGACCGGACGTCGCGGGGGACCACTGCCCACACGGGACACGGTGGGGACCGGGTGGTGCGGGGGACCACTGCCCACACGGGACACGGTGGGGACCGGGCGCCGCGGGGGACCACTACCCACACAGGACACGGTGGCGACCGGACGTCGCGGGGGACCACTGGCCCCACAGGACACGGTGGCGACCGGGCGCCGCGGGGGACCACTGGCCCCACCTCACCTGCGAGGACGTCGTCGTCGGCGAGCGTCGGGCGAGCCCTGCGCCACACGTCGTCCAGACCACGGCCCACCCCACCCGACGGAGACAGAACACATCAACAGGGGTACCTGGAGGTGTGAGCCAAAACAGGTCTAGACTACTTCGTGTGCACCCCTTCACATAGTCCTCGTCTCCAACCGAGCCCCCCACTCGAAGAGACCCCAAGTCAGTTGGCACCTTGGTACCCCAGAAGGTTCTGGGGTCTGGGTCCCTCCCTCCCCTCACACACACACACTCGGTCGGACACTCACACAGTCACACACTCGGCCGGACACTCACACAGTCACACACACGTACTTGGCCGGACACACAATCACACACACACTTGGCCGGACACTCACACAATCACACACACACACTCGGCCGGACACTCACACGGTCACACACACTCGGCCGGACACTCACACAGTCGCACACACGCACTCGGCCGGACACTCACACAGTCGCACACACACACTCGGCCGGACACTCACACAATCACACACACGCACTCGGCCGGACACTTACACAGTCACACACACACACTCGGCCGGACACTCACACAATCACACACACGCACTCGGCCGGACACACAGTCGCACACACACACTCGACCGGACACTCACACAGTCACACACACACACTCGGCCGGACAGTCACACACACACTCGGCCGGACACACAGTCGCACACACACTCGGCCGGACACTCACACAATCACACACATACACTCGGCCGGACACTCACACGGTCACACATACTCGGCCGGACACTCACACAGTCACACACTCGGCCGGACACTCACACAGTCGCACACACACACTCGGCCGGACACTCACACAATCACACACACGCACTCGGCCGGACACTTACACAGTCACACACACACACTCGGCCGGACACTCACACAATCACACACACGCACTCGACCGGACACACAGTCGCACACACACACTCGACCGGACACTCACACAGTCACACACACACACTCGGCCGGACAGTCACACACACACTCGACCGGACACACAGTCACACACACGCACTCGGCCGGACACTCACACAGACACACACGCACACTCGGCCGGACACTCACACAGTCACACATACACTCGGCCGTACACTCACACAATCACACACATACACTCGGCCGGACACTCACACAGTCGCACACACGCACTCGACCGGACCCTCACACAGTCACACACACACACTCGGCCGTACACTCACACGGTCACGCACACTGCTCTCACAAAGACCAGTCACGTGCGTCTTCGTCTCGAGAGGAAAACCCCAAGACACACAGCCCGAGGTCGTCTCGTCCAGGCCCGCCAACACACGCACCCGGGACGAGGGACGACCCGTGGCACCTCGCGACTCACTGCACGTACGGAGAGGCCCAGGACGCTTGGGCGGACACGGGGACGGGAGACGAGACGGGTGGTAGTCGGCCGGGGCCGAGGTCCACGGAGCCCTGGGGCCGTCTGAGTCACGAGGGAGGGACACCACGGGCGTCGGTCCAGCCGGCACTGGGTCCCCACGGGAACAGCCCCACGCGGAGACGACGTCCTCCGCGCAAGGCAGAGCAGGGGCCCACGGGCCTGTCGTATCGCCGTCGCACCCGGAGGGGGGTGGGTCTCCCGTGCCGAGTCCCTCCGTCGCCCGCCCTCCCGTCCCCGGCGTCACTCGCTCCACACACACCGGGCGTCTCGACTGGCCGCGGCTGGACTTCCTGACGCACTCGTTGGTGTCGGACTCGTCGTTACGGTCGGACGGGTCGCACGTCTCGACGGCCGCAGACGCGCTCGCCTCTCACCGGTCGACCCGGCACAGGAAGCTCGCGGAAGACGTCCTGGGTGAGCCGCAGGCGATGAAGAGGCACTCAGACTGCCCGTCGTCCGTGGGGGAGGTCGTCCTGACCCGTCCGTCCCGTCCGCAGAGGAGGAGGACGGAGTCGGGGCCTGTGAGTCAAGGTCCCAGTCTCCCTCGGAGAGAGACGACGCAGTCCCGGAGGCACTTGGGAGTCGTCGACGGACGGTCGGCCCGACCGGAAGCCCTCCCTACGAGTCGAGGAGCCCGCAGGGGTCGGAAAACCAAATAGAAATCCCTTTGAGACCTCTCCGTGAACCGTGGAGACCAAAGACACTTTCCTCCTTTTAGTCTCATTTGACCCCTTCTCTATCGTGTCCTGCCCCTCCAGGGGGGCGGTGACTGACCGGGAGAAGACTGCTGACACACTGCCAATTAGTTACCACAAAAGGAATCCTAAAAGATTCCTTCCTCAAGTCACTTCTTTTGTAAAACAAGACCGTCCGGACGCTTATGAAATTGGTACAAGGGCGCGTGCTGTTTTTCCTCCATCCAAGGAGTCCGCCCCTACAGCCCCCCAACCCCCACCCACAAAAGTCGCCTCCAAGTGTGGATCACACCAGACTTTTCAGGTACGTGTTTATGAAAGTGTGGTAATTTTTTTACGGAGAAAGTCTCACAAAGAATTATATACACTATAAATTAAAACGGATTTGAATCGAAAACGTATTTGCGAACCTCGGGACTGCGAAGGAGTCGTGTACACGACGGACGACGGGTCACACCTTCCCCTCGACCCTCTCTTAGACCCCCACCCCCGCGGAAGGTCCTCGAAGGCAGACCCGCCGGTACACGTCCGGCGCACCCCGCCCGCCCCAGGGCCGCGCTGGACGGAACTCCACCGGACGGGGGGTGCGAGTCACGGCGCCCCCGGTGCGCTGTCCTCGGGGTCGGGTCCAGAAGGCTCGTAAGCCTAACGGGAACCTGTCTTGAACCTCTCCTCGGCTAAATGACCTTTCAGAGCACGGTCGACCGTGAAAGTCAGTCTAAAGTTGGTTCTCTACCAGCAGTCCAGGGTTCTACACAGAGGTCCCGGACGTCGGTACAGTCGACGACCCCGACGTCGTCACCCGTCCGGGCTTTCTGTGCACACCAGACACACAGGCCGAGTGTGCGACGGGGCAGTCGAGAGGATGTCCCGGGCGCTCTAGAAGTCATTCAAGGACTCGTCGTTCCGGTGGTGCGGCCAGTTGTAGCTGTCGGTCCGGGTCGACCGCCTGCTGTAGGAGTCGCGGGGGGTGGGGCTGTACAAGTTCCTCGTCGTCGAGGTCCACTACCGGGGCCGCCCCCGCCTCCCACCCCAGGACCTCCCAGCGGGGGCGTCCACGGTCGGGGGACGTCCTTCACATCACCACGGGAGGGGTGTGACCCGAGGGTAGCGTCCCGGTCCCAAGTCGTCCCGGACCTCGTCCTTCTGGGCAGTGGCACAGGGACAGACAACCGAGGAGAGACATGCGTAGACGTGCGCTAGTGTCCAAGTACCCGTAGCTGTATGTGTCTCGAGGATCCACAAACCTAGAAAAGTCGAAATCCTGTAGTGCTACTACTCTTCACACACCCCCTGCATCACAATCTCGGACGCAGGTGCGCCTGGACTACAGTCTCCGGCGCAGGTGTGCCTGGGCCACAGTCTCCGGCGCAGGTGCGCCTGGGGCCACAGTCTCCGGCGCAGGTACGCCTGGGTGACAGTCTCGGGCGCAGGTGCGCCTGGACGACAGTCTCTTGAACAGGTGACCGGAGTCGTCTCCAAGGAAGACAACGGATCAGTGTTTCCACTTTTGTTTACCTCTTTCCACAAAAGAAAAAAGTATACATGAATATATAAACCGACGTGGCCCGGAATCGACGTCGTACACCCTAGATCAAGGAACTGACCCCCAACTTGGGCTCGGAGGACGCAACCTTGGGACCTCGGAATCGGCGACCCGGTGGTCCCTTCGGGGCCTCCTTCCATAGAAGTGCCGTCCAGAGTGAAGGAAATCCAAGGGCAACGGAAACCAAAGCAAGAATAAATTGTTTCAGTTCCAAGAAGTGCTGACAGGAACCGACAGGACTCAGGGGAGTCCGCGACCGAAGTACATCCACAACCTTGCCCGACCAACATTCGCACTGGGGTCCCCGACCACACAATACTCTTCCCACTAGTGTACAACTCCTCGGATCCGCTGGGAAGGTCTCCTCTGCTCCCCGAGACCCTTCTCCGGACGGGGAACCCGGACTCCCAGGCCAAGACACACACTGCCCTGCCACGGCACAGAAGGGTCGTCTAAAAGTTGGACTACTTCAAGCTGTCGATGTGCGCCAAGGACTTTAGGGGCGACATGGTTCTCACGTAGGACCGCCTCCACCTCCCGGCGGGCAACGGGCTGCGCGTCGTCCAGGGGTCGTCGGGGCGGAGGTTCGTGTCGCGGTCGAGCCTGGTGAGGTTGTGCAGGTGCGGGTTCTTCCACGGGCAGGGCGCGCGGCCGGAAGGGACCCTCCCGCGAGACGTCTGTCGTCTGCAGGGACAACCGCAGACGCACGAGACCGACACGAGGGCGCCGAGGCCCGCCCCGCCCGCGGTCGACGGCCAGACCTCCCCGACCGCCCCGACGTGGAGGGAGCCGTCGGGGCGGACCCGCAAGGCGGGGCGAAGGGAAGGGGACACAGAGGACGTTGTCGTGTCGTCGTAGTGTGACAAAATTATCGCGAAAGGGAAACTGCCGTCAACTCGCCTTTTAGCTTTAGTCCTGCCAGGGACTTGCTTCTCGACCCCCTGCTCCTGTCGCTCTCCTTCGCCTTTCGGCGCAAGAAGAGCACCAGCGCCTGGTCCTCGTGGCCCGCGAGGGTCTTCTTCTTCCTGGTGCCGCTGGCAGGCTTGCCAAGCACCACACAGGACACGCCCCCCCGTCCCCGCGCCTCCTCGGTCGTGCCCGACACGACACTCGACCGGGCTCCCCGCCGGTCGCCCCCGGCGCCCCGCCGAGGTCCAGGAGACTCTCCGTGCCCCATACAGGGCGGGGACGGGGGGTCGGACCCACGGGACGCCCCCGGAGCACGGACGGTGAGTTAGGGGCAGAACGGGCCCGGTAGTATCTGCGAGAAACATCTTTCAAACCTCCTATGTCCGTCCCCTTTTCTCCCTTTGTGTCCGCAGACGGAAGGCAGGTAGGTCTGTCGAGAACGAAAGGACGCCACACGGCCCCAGGCACCCGGAAACAGTAAAAAATTTCTTTTACACTGTGGTATCGAGCCAATAGTCCGTAAAAGTTTTAGCAGTGAAATAATGACGTCAAGAATTTCCAGTCGTAAGATCTCGAAAAGGGGGTACGAAGAAAGAGTACACACCGACTCTTCTCTCCACTCCCCCCGCCGCCACAACGACCCTCCTCCACCGTCCCGTCGTCTCCTACCCCGGCGAAGGTGTCTGACGGCACTCGCCCAATAAAACGTCGTGCATTGGACCTCCGAAGTCCGGACCAGGGGCCCGAATCTGGACCTCGGGTAGCCCCTGAGCCTGTCCCTCGTCGAATCCTACCCCACCTCCACCGCGGGGGCACCGGCCACCGGACGCGACACGACCCGCCACACATCTCACGCGAGCAGAGGAGCCTCGTCGGGCGCTTAGTCCGGAACGCCGGGAAAATGCCTCCCGACCCCCTCCGACGCGCGGACCACCCCGGGAGTCCGAGACCCGGCCGGCCTCGGCGCCCCTGTCGTCAGGATGGTATTCCTTCCCGTCTGCTGACCCCCTACCCCCGCGGCACCAGTCACCCCAGTCCCTGGGGGCTCCTGGGCTCTACCCCCGCACGGACGGAGAGATCCCGACACGGGGGTCCGTCCTGGGGTCCTCCGGCCCCGGGGGTGTGGGGCTATAAGTCTCTCGGTGGACCTTTCCGTGATTTGGGACTCAGGTCCCGGGAGGGGTCCTCAAGACTGAGCCAGCGGACTGACAAACGAAATCCTTTCACCAGCTACCTGGGACCCCCGGAGGCAGATCAGCCCGGGGACGAGTCGGGGTCCCGGGACGTGTCTCCGGACTAGGACCTCAGCCGCGACACGAGACCTTCCCGGAAAGTCACCGTCTCATCAACGTTGAAGGTCTGGTATTAATCGAGGCAATCACTGTAGTCTGTCACGCTGGTAGCGACCAAGTCCTGAAGGGCCCTCGACTGCCACTTCGACGTCACTGGGCGACGTACAATTCGGTGCACGTCTCTATTGTTAACGCCTACTCACTCCCCGACGTTCCGGGACGTGAACGAACACACAACTGACACTCCGTCCCCGTCCCCATCCCCCACCCCCCGCGTCCCGGTGTCTGTCTCGTCTCCGGACCCAGCCCGAGGGCCGAGACGATCCACGGTCCGAGGACAGGGGGCTCGTGCAGACAGGTCGGACTCGGTGACCCCCACACCCCACGAGCCCCCCACCGACACAATTCACTCCTCCACACGCCGGTCACGTCAGCGCACAGGACTCACGGGCACAGGGGTGTCTGCAGGACGTGCGGTTGCCCCCGGACCCGGCGGCCCTCAGTGTCCCGAGACACAGGAGCCGGCCCTCGGACCTGGACCACTCACGGACGTCCCGACGGCGGGAACAGGTACCCCGAAGACCCTCCTCGCCCCTACCCACCCTCCCGCGGGACCTCGTGGCTCTTATAGAGCCCGAAATAAAGGGTCGGAAACAAGAGCGCCCGTGCACAGAAACCTGCGGGTGCCCTCGTCGTCCACGAGCAGGAACAGAACCGCAGACGTGCGGGCGTCCCGGCACTCGAGGCTACGGGGCGCCGGCACGGGTATGTGTCCCTCACCACGGGCTGGACGGGCCGGGGTGCGGGGAGTGGGACGACTCGGCGGGCGGTCCGGGGGTGAAGGTCACTGCACCTCCTCCGCAGCCGCCTGGCCGACCGAAGAATCGACGACAGATTGCGGTCGAAACCTTTTGGGACAACAGTCCTCGGATCAGAGAACTTTACCAGTCCGTCGCCAATTGCATCCTACGCGGGAAGAGGTCGACTCCGTCGTGGCCCATCTCAACAGTCCATCGGGTACGTGAGCGTCGGGTCGCCGAAGTTTCCCGGCGACACAGTGTGCACGTAGACTCCTCCCGTGAGCCCCCGGTAAAAGATAGGTAGACGGTGGATGTCTGATCAAAAGGTAAACCCACTTTCCCTAAAAGGCTGGGGTCCTCCTCTCACACAATGCTTGGACTCCTCGTCCCATCCAGTCTGGAATCCTCCTACACACACCCCTCGGGGAAGGTCGTCCACCCCGAGGACACCGAGTCCCTGGACCTCCTCGTAGAGCCTCCCTGGACCCCAGACGGACCCCTCGATCCGGCGACCTACCGAAGACGGGACCGGGGAAGGTGACCGTCTGTCCCGAGGGGCGGTACCCGGGGCGTCCGACGTCGGGGGTCGGAGGGTGGGCCTCCTTCCCGGACCCCGGGAACAATGGGCTGCGGCGGAGGGGGGTGTACGAGGAGACTGGAGCCTGCTCACGACGACGGGGACTCGGAACCGGTCCGGCAGCGTGGAGCGGGACGACAGGCAGTCGGGCGGGGAGGGTCTTTCCGGAGGACAGGACCCTCCAGCCCGTCTTTCTAGGTCTTTTCCCTGGTCTTCGTCGTCCCCAACCCGGCGTCCGGGAGTCGCGACCAGGTCGGGCGGAGCACAGGCGCCGGGGGTCCGACTCGCCGTCCGTCCGTCGCGTCGAGCACCAGGGGTTCACCGGGGGGCCCCGAGGTCTCCCCCGAGGTACGCGAACACCCAGTCCCTCCGGTGGTGGCCGGGGTTCTTTGGTGTCACCTTTCTGGACAGGACAAGACTCGTCCTTTCGGTACACCAATCGACAGTCGGATTGGGAACACTCTCAATCTGGGTCTCCAACCTCCCAACCGGACAGACCGGCCGCGGGCTCCAACTCTCTCTACGACCGAGGGAGGGCACAGCCGACCTCCGGGACGCTGCATCACACGTAAACAGTCTTGCCCAGCACACGAGCACACGACCTCGACCCACACGTGCCCCCCGCGGGACGACGGGACGGGCGTACGCGTTCGTCGGGGGCGGGACGGGCTCGTGGGGCGGGACACGGGTGGGGGCACAGAGGGACGGGGGTCGGTCTCCGGACGTCCTGGGAGCGTGGGCTCGCCCTGTTCGGCCGGTTCGTGACGTCGTAGGTCGACGGACTACCCTGCCGGACGCACCACGACCAGTCCCGGCCCGAGAGGTAGTTCCTGCACGACCGGCCCGAGACGCTCGCCGTGCCGTAGTTGCCCCGACGGCACCTGGAGAAGGACCGCCCGCCCCTGTTCCACGCCGACGCCCCTGGAGCCCGGAAAGAGACCCCCCACGGACAGGGCACCCCCCGGCCGGGTGGGGACAGACAGGTGAGCGGAGACGGCCTCCGGGTCGGCCCTCGGGCCGGGCCGACACTCGACGGAGACGTCCGTCGGGAGAGGCCCGAGCCGTCGCCGCGGTACGGGGGCGCCGTCTCGCGGGCCGGGGCGACTGCCGGGAGAGACAGGGAAGGCACACGCGCTTCGGAGAGCACGACGTGGTCCTGTCGTCGTAGAACCTCAGGGCCCTGGACGCGGATCTTTTTGCGTGAAATAAGGCCATTCTCTTCGCGTCGACGACCAAGGTATTCCAAAGGCCTCGGTGTCCCGGTAAAGACTGGTGAACGAGACGACCGGAGGTGAGACGACCCTGACCTCCCGGTTGTGGGGGTGACACTCGAACCTTCCCCGTCCTCGCGGGCCCCGGTCTCCCAGTGCGAGGGACGGCCACTGGGGGCAGCCCGACGTGGTCGTGTCCCGGCAGGGCACCCCACCGACGAGGAACGACCGACACTGGCGGGACCGTCGGGGGTCCGGGACCTCTTCGGGGGGCGTCCGAGAGGGACACCTTGGACCCGGAGGGACCACTACCGCTGTGGCACCCACGACGACACGAGAGCTGCCTCTCGCAGCCGCACTCCCAACGTGCGTGTGCACCGTCTCCACACGAACAAAGAGGGGGAGACGGGTCCGACCTAGACCACGGCTAATTGGCTAGCCACCCTGAGTTCCGCTTCGGGTCGTTCGGGCAGTGCCTCCACGACGCAGGGCACCGCCGGTTCATGCCGGACGCGGACTTACTCGACCACCGGGCCGACCACTCACTGGTCCGACTGGTCCCTGGGTCCCGGGAGACACATGGTTCGACGGGTGCTCGCGGACGGACGGCCCTGCGTCAAACGGGGGTCAGCAGGTGTCTCGACGCCGTAGCGTTCCCCCCACTCCTCACCGACCGTCACGGGCCTCGGGACCCTCCAGCGGTGGGCGCGGGTGGACGAAGAGTGGGACGTCACCTTTGTGAGCGACAAACATGGAGGCAACACGGGAGACCCGAACCCAACTCTAAACCCCCAAAACCGGGTTCCTCCGGTTCTTTTCTTTGTTTCCCTTTAGGACGTCGGAGGGCGGTAAACGTGTGGACTGGTCTGGAGTCAAGTTCCCGCCCTCGACGGGCTAGGTAGGTGTGGTCGGGGAGTGCACGGACGATTGACGGGCCGACGGGTGTGCGGCTCCCGAACGACCACGAGACCGTAAAGGGTCGGCCGGCAGCCCAATGAATCGCTCGCTTAATTCCTCCCTGTCCCGTCTCGGGGTGGCACAACGGCCTCCCACAGACCCCTCTGACCCCGGTCGTCCGAGCCTGGACAGGGGTGTGCGCGGTGCACAAACGAAACTCTACACTGAGCCCTGGGTGACCCCCGAAAGGGTACTGAGTCGCCATTTCTTACGCGGACGTTGCATCCTCAGTGTCCTCTGTGTCCAGGGACCCATCCCTTCTAGGGGACCTCCTCCTTCACCGTTGGGCGAGGTCCTCCTTACCGTTTGGTGAAGAACGGACCTCTTAGGGTACGTATCTCCTTGGGCCACCCGATGTCAGGTGCCCCAGTGCTTCTCAGCCTGTGTAACTTCGCTGACTCGTGCGTGGACACCGGGTAACCGGACACAAGAGGAAAGAAATGTTTTATAGGATATAGTCTTGATGTCAACGTTCATAAAAATCCTAAAAATAAAAGAGACTCTACTCGAGGTGTTAACAAATCTTTAAAACCTCACTCGGTCTCCTGGTCAGGACTCCCCTTGGGTCCCGAGGGGGGTGGTCGAACCCTGTCACCCCCTCCCCTACCCCCTCGCGACGGGGTCTTAGATCTCAGATCGTATACGAGCTACCTCTCCCGTGCCGGACCCACGGTGCACCGGGGGGACGGGAGGGAACAGACACCGGGATTCGGCATCGATTGCGAAACACGGACATCGGCAGACATTTCACCCCCTCAGTCCCGTCGAACGAGTACCCCAGCGACACCCCGAAGACAGGGCCCCCCGACCGACCACCCGTCCCGAGGAAGGACGACCCCGGACTCGGTCTTCCCGTCAGGTCGGCGACGTCCCCTCCCCGGCCCCCTTGACCCCTCCCGTCTTACGCTCCGATGCCGACGGGACCCTTGGAGAGAGCCTGGGAGGACCCGCTCGACACCCGACGGCTCCGGTCCTCCAACACTCGGTGGACCTGGCGAACAGACGAAGGGTGAACCGACCTCGAAACCGACCCACTGACGTGCAAGTCTAACAAAAAACTGTCTTCGACGCCCTGAGCTTGTTGTTTTGTCAGGGGGTCCCCTCTTCCCGTCCTGGGACCCGGAGTCTGGGCGGACGAAGGACGAGAGTCCCTCCCCGCTCTTCGGGGTGTGCGCGAAGGACCGTGTGACTCCTGGTCGCTCCACCCGACCCCCAGCGGGGGAGGTCCGACTCTCACCAGGACTCCGAAGCCGGTCGAACTGAACCCCTGTGTCGACAATCACCACGGTGGTGCACTGGGGGTGGGGGCTCAGAAGTTGGGCTGAGCCACATCGGGCGTCGACCGAGACCCACCATCGAGGTAAGTGCACCCAAGGAGTCCCACGGACGTGAACCCGTCCGGACGGTCGCGAACCCTAGGCACAGTGAGGTGCAGTCCTCAGTCGCCCGTCGGGACGGCTCCACCGTCCTGGACCCCAGTCGTCCGGACACACTGAGGTAGTTCGGACCCCACCAGAACGACCGTCTTCCTGGTGTACACCAACAAGCCCTCTCGAGGTCGGACGCACCCGACGAGTAATGTGACAGAGACGGAGATCTCACCTCTCTTCCTCGGGGACCTGGAACCCCGGGGGTAGAGCTCAGACCTACCTGTCGCCCAGTAGAACCTCCTCTTCCTGGGGAGGGCTCCCTTTCCACTCGCCTCTCTACGGTCCAGGGCCCGAGACGACAGGCCCAGAGTCGCACGGAGGCGTCTCCCCACGAGTACCGAAATCCCAGAGGGCCCCGGGCCGTCGAGGGGCGGTACCGACTCGAGTTCGGACTGCCCGCAGACTGACACCCGTCCTCGCGACCCCGGAGTGACTCGTTCAGAGGAGACGACCCTCTTCCCGTTGTTCTGGACGGCTCTGGGGCCCTGACGGGCCCCGTGGGGTTACGCGGGACCTTGCACGAGACGAGGACCCCGGGGGGTAGGAGACGTGTTCCCGGGCCCTGGGATCCCGCAACGACGACGAGGCCCGGGTCGCCACCGACTCCACCCCGAACCACCCCGCCACTGCTCCCGGACACGTGGTCCGCCGTCACCAAACGCCTCGAGAGGGGTGTGAGCGACGGAACCGGAACCGGAACTGGAACTGGCACGCCGAAGAGTCCCTCTCACTAGGGGCGACAGTCCAATGGACCTCCCTGGCCGTGAGGGGCCTCGTGAGTCGGGGAGGGTCCGCCTCCCATCGCCACGGCACAGAGGACGTCCCTGGGGGACCTCAGGTGACTTGTCCCGCTCGCCTCCCGGCACGGTCCTCGACGGGGTAGGAAAAGGGGCCGACTGAGTCGAGACTTCACCCCGCGACCAGTGAGGGACCCACTGCACGCGTCACGACCGGAGAGACGGGAACCCCGAGGTCGCGTCGGGGAGCAGGGGGAGACCCGGGTAGACCCAAGACTCTCAGGTTACGCGAGAGGGAAACGGGCCGCCGACCAGAACCCCCGATCACCGGACTCGTCCCACGCCCACGAGTCGCGGGGGAGGTCCCAGACTACACCAGTCTGGGGGACCGGACACACGTGTCCATTCAGACTTCCACGTCGGCGTCCGTCCACACACGCCTTACGACGGACGTCTACCCTACCGTCCAGACGCGGCCGGGCAGGACCAGGTCTCGTCGCCGGCACATGGACCTCCCGACCCCCGGTCGGACACCGGGACTGAACCCCGTCACCGGAACCAACTTTTGTGCATTACTTACACTCTCGGAGGGTGAAACATTTCCACGAGCACGGTTTGTCAGGGGTCCTCCGGGAAAGTCTCCGGGAAAAACCGAAGGCACGTCGAAACGAGAGTTCCTACATATTTGCAGTAACATAACTAGACCTCTACCCAAACGTCAAGTGACGTCATATTTCAGATAGAGTTGACACAAGCCGCAGGTGTCTATTTGTCTCTTCACGCGGCCAGTCTGTCTCGTGTCGACATTTACGGTCGAGGTCCTTAGTGAGCCGATGCCATTAAAGGGGAGCGGGGCGTGGACGTTACGAGCCCCACCACCGGGGGCGCCGAGAGACGAGGTCAACCCGGACGCGGGGTCCCACCCCCCAAGAAGATCCCGCGGAAACACGACGGGCGAGGGTGACCGGACCCTTAACGACCCACCCACACACACGGAGTGTGCTTCAGAAATAACGTTAACTGAAGACGTTGAGTACATTTCAGGTTTAGGCGCGTCAGACAAAGGTTCAGGGGACAATACATTGACTACTTGCACGACAGCACAGACGTTGCACTCACCTTGAAACTGAAAGGAAGACTGTGTCCCTCTCCTCTCCTGCGATCCGTTCAGATTAAGATAATTTTAATTTCCTCTTTTACCCTTCTTACGATCCCTCGGGGCCGAAAGTTTCTCTCTTCTTAGATAACGTTTCTAACCCTTTTTTTTTATAGTCTTTTAATTAAACCTGCTTCGTCTCCCATGCACATGAAAAATTTTGAACGTGCAAAAAGTACTTACGCATCCTAGGGATCTTGGAAGAGACCCAATACGGTGACCCCACTGACACTGGGGAAGTGTGACTCTTCAGTGGGCGAACCCGGACGTCGACAGCCACATAGGAATGATTTCGGGGTCAAAAGTCCGGCCCGGGAAGCCCGCATCCCTCGGGGGCGAACCCCGACGTTGTCCACCACCAGAGACACAGGGTGAGTGTNAAATTTTGAACGTGCAAAAAGTACTTACGCATCCTAGGGATCTTGGAAGAGACCCAATACGGTGACCCCACTGACACTGGGGAAGTGTGACTCTTCAGTGGGCGAACCCGGACGTCGACAGCCACATAGGAATGATTTCGGGGTCAAAAGTCTGGCTCCCGGCCCGGGAAGCCCGCATCCCTCGGGGGCGAACCCCGACGTTGTCCACCACCAGAGACACAGGGGGAGTGTCGCGCCAGCCCGAGTCTCAGGGACCCCGCCCGGGAGCAGTCCCCCGCCCGGGAGCGCCCCCCCCGCCCGGGAGCGCTCCCCTCCTATGACAGTCCCCCGCCCAGGACGGTCCCCCGCCCGGAAACGGTCCCCCGCCCGGGAGCGCCCCCGCCCAGGGTCCACTCCGCCTCGAGACCGACGCGACTGGCGGGACAAGTCTCCGGCCCCCCTCTGCGACACACAGCCCGGCACCCCGACCGGCGGGTGCGACGGGGGCCTGGCGTCCTGCTTCCTCCCGTCGCGTACTCTCCGTCCCTCCGCCCTTCGAAAGAGAGGTCTTCGGACATTGTGTCTCTTCGCGATCCTCGTCGGGGCGAGACTCGACGGGACATTGCCGACTTGGGCCGTCGCGAAGGCGAGCCGACCGAGCAGCGTCGAGGACGCGACGGGCCGGCGCGGACGCGGCTTCGCGGGCGGAAGACTCGCGGGAGTCCACACTCCAAAGTCCGAGGAACAACCAGTCTTCGATTCTGACATTGGAATCGATTCGATTGGGGTTCTTCTGAGTCACATCTGTGGTAGATGGACCCTACCACCTGAGCTCAATGTCGACTCTTGGGTGGGGCCATTCTTGTCCGAAGGGTCCACCTCGATCGGCATTTCTCTTGGGTGGCCGTCACGTCCTCTGTGTTCTCTGCGCCGAGCTGGGGACCCACCCCTGTTAGACCTCCTTGCGTACCGTGGGCTGAGGTCATAAGAAGGGACCTCTTAGGGTACCTGTCCTCGGACCCCCCGATGTCAGGTACCCCAGTGGTTCTCAGCCTGTGCTGACTCGCTGATTGTGAAGGTGAAAGTTCTTGTCCTTTCCAAGACCCCCGTAGGTCCTTCCATGTCATGGACCGGTCCCCACGGCCCCGACGTCCTCCCCCAGCTCCCGGTCCGTAGCGAGTGGTCGGGTTCACCACGGGTTCCTACGGGCGTGTGTTCAAGTGGCCGCGGTCTGTGGACCCGAGGACCGAGACAGTCCGGCACCACATACCAGTCGCCGAAGGGGGACGAGTCTTCCCTTGGTCCACCGACGACGGGGCCGCGGGTCTCGGCCAGGTCCCTCCCGGTCTTGGCACGGGCGCCGGACGTCGGAGGGCCCGAGACCCACCTCCGATCTCCCACCCCTCCGGGGCCCCGTCACCCTGTCTTGAAAGATCTGTGCGAGAACGTAACCCGGTCTCCCCTGGGCGAGATTTTGGACCAGTTACACCCTAAAGAACGGTCTCAAAAAACTCGAGTAAAGGTTTCGAGTCTCGTCGTCTCGTCTGCTGGTCGCGCCCGACAACTCCTTCCTCCTGGAGCACGACGGGCTCAAGGACGCAGACGGGGGGTCGGGGGGTCCCGAGCGGGGGAGGGGAAGTCGGCGACGGTTCTGGAAGCCGGGCTCTTGGCACTGCCCAGTGCCGCTCCTCGCCCGTGGGGCCGGGGCTCTTTCGGGCCGGTCGTCGGGCCCGAGGCCGCTGTCGGACGGGGAGCCACGGGGGCCCTGGGGGTCGGGCGGTCGTGTCCTTCACCTCCGGCCGTCGCAGGTCTGGCTCCTCCCGCTCGTGCACCGGCTGGACTGCGAGTGCCCCCTCCCCCTGTAGTCGTCGGGGTTGTCGAGCAAGGACGGCGGCGGGGGGCGGGGCGCCCTGCGCCGGCGTGGAGGCTCTGGTCCATGAAGGCCCGCGCGGCGGGGACGAGGGGAAACTGACGGGAGGAGGGCGACCGGGGTGCGGCAGGCGGACCGCGACCGCAACAGGTGTGTCAAAGGTTAATTTTGCTCTCCCGCCACCCTTCACTTGGGGGGCGGGCCTCAGAGAGCTCCCTCCCACGTCGCACGAAGGAGGAGCCACTGCACGAACAGGACCGACGGGGCGGGAGAGACTCCTGGGTCGCGGCGACTCCAGCCTCTCACCGGTCCTGCCGCCCTCCCCCGTCGCCCGTGAGCGAGCACTCACCGCGGGGGTGGCCCGGGACCGCGAGGGGACGAGGAGAGGGGTCAGGCCCCGCCATTACGGTGGTGGTTCGTTCCGGGACCCCTAAAGACTTTTTACACACAATAAAAATGTTAGATCTAGTGATCGTGAAAGTCATAAAATTAGAGTTCTGACTTTTTTTTTAAACAGAACTCGTTCGGGACACACCGAATCTCGGGCTCCGGGTGCCACTGGGGGTCCAGGCCGGCGCCCCCTGACGAGGGGGAGACGTGTAGCCAGTCTCGTGCACCCCCGGGCGCCCGGACCTCAAGGGAGTGGGCCCTCCAGTCGTGCCAAGGCGGTTTACCTTCGCACCTGCACAATGCACTCGGCCAGGGCTCTGCGTACTTACAATCTAAAGCTCCGGGGGCCGGAGGACCTCTTCCCCGAGTCCCCCGTGTAGCGAGGCGGACGTCTCCCGGTGCGGGCGCCCCGCCGAGGAGCGGAGGACCCCACGTGCCTGGAAGGGACACCCGACGAGGTCCTTCCGGGGGAAACGGACTCAGGACGGACCCTGCCCAGGAGGCCCTGGGCGTCGGCGTAGAGACCCCGGGGGCCCGGCGCCACCCGGCGGAGCCACGCGCCCCACCGAGACCTCCTGGCCGGCACACCCACCCGAGGAGGAGCGTACACCGGACGAGACGCTGGGACAGAGGGGACGTATGGACACGCCGACGTAGACACGAGGAGTTCCTCTTTATTTGGGATGCAGACTGGTAGCCTGACGAACCTTTGAGAAAGGAGGAGGTAAGCTTTTGGGTAAAAGAGGAATCTTTTGCTATCTACATAAAATTAGGTACCGTTTGTGACGTGTAAAGGCACATTAAGTAACAAATTATATGACCGAAAACTTTTATCTGGTGAGATCTATGTGAACCCGCGGCGCCCACACAGACGTCTGTCTCGACGTATTCCCGCCCTACCCCCCTCCCCGCCACGACCTGCCCGTCTGTGTCGTGCGCCCCTCGTACCGAGAGGGGAGGAACTCGGGCCCCCAATCCCCAGCCTACCGACTTCCACCCCCCCACGGCCGCGACGACGTACTCCGCCTGCCTAGGAAGGTGGAGCAGGGGGCACTTGGGCCTCGCGTCCGGACGACCGACGGACACCAGGTCGGTGCAGGAGGGGCCGAGGTGTGAGGCGAGTCCGCAGCTCGGGTGCGCCAAAAGGGTCACGCTGGAGACAGAAGACGAGGAGCGAGGTCTCGGACCCGTCCCAATGACCACCCAGGGACGCAGAGGGTCGTGTAACGATCCCGGTAGACTCGGGGTAGGCGGGGTGGGTGGGGTCACGTGACCACCCCTCCTTGGGCCCAGTACGGTCACGACCGTCATCGAAGACTGGTGGCGCCGGTGGGGGTGGCGGGGGGTTAGGGGTGACTCCACCATCGGGACCTACGAACGGAGGAGCCCACAGGATCCGCCACGAGGAGGGTACTCGGAGCCTGAGTGGAACCCCGAAGGGTTGTCGTGGCCCCCGAGGGGTCGGTCACCCCGTGACGCCTGTGGGATCCGGCCACGCGAAGAAGAACCCCAGGTGACCGTCCAAACGTCGCGCAAGGGTCAAGATCCACGACACTCGACGAAGGATCTCCCACCGGTGGCTCTGGGAAGACAGGTCCCACTCTCTCGTACGGGTACGGTGGTCCAACACTCTACGCCTCGGGTCCGACGGTCGAGACGCGGTGGGGCTCCTCTCCCAGGGTAGCACCACCCGGAGCCGGGGGTCGCGGGTGCAAGTCTTCGGACAGTCCCGGACTCCCGACCTCCGGAAACCCGCCTGCACACGGGCACGTCCCGTGTCGGAAGGGCGAGCCGGACGGCACCTAAACCAGGACAATTGGAGAAACCATAGGTCGTTTTGGGACCCGCAACCACCCGTGCAGGACGGGGCCCCTCGTGACCGACCCACACCCACACTCAGGAACCGGGACTGTCTCGCTCACAGTCCAGGTTCCTGTCGCAGGTCCCGGGACGTCTCCCGAGTCCCGAGTGAGTCGGTCCCCCGACTCTACAGGGACAGGTGCACCCACCCACACCGTTCCCGCACCCTCAGTGGACCTTCCCGGGACACAAGGGTCCCTCTCTCGTTCCACAAGTTCCGGTCCGTCTCCTCGGTACCGTCACGGCTGACCACCACCACCCCGGCCCGGGTCGTGGGGTAGCGGGGGTCCACAGCCCGTCCCACCCAGGACCGGAACGGGGGCCGACTCGCGAGTCGTCCCACGGTATTGGACCCACGTCCGAACTGGGACACCGTGGACGTCGGCCCGCGACCCGATTCTCTTCACACAGGGAGGCGGGGGTAGGGGGTCGATCCGCGACCCGTCCGAAGGGGGAGGACAACGGACCGGCGCGACCCGCCACCCCGGACCCAGTACCAGGACCAGCTCGGAGAGAGAATGGGAGGGGCTCCTCGGGAGCGGTGGTAGGACCGGGGCGACCCCCGAGTCGGGTTCCTCGTGACCTGCCCTGCCTTCGGGGGGGCGGGACCCCTGAGCATGGCGGGACGTGGCTCACGTCCCGGGGGGTTCCGTGTAGGTCAGGGGTCTCGCCCTCCCCGGACGTCAGTGAAGAGGTCCCCAGCGACACCGCATCATTGAGCCGAAGGTACCTTTGGTCTCCGCTCAGTGGGTCCGACTGTCCGGGTGTGGTCCCGGTGCGGGAGGTGACCCGTCACGTCCCCGGTCTGGCGCTCGGGAGCCCCACCGGGGCTCAGGGTCCTCGGGGAGACGGGGACAGGTAGGCGGGGAGTCGATGTCGGAACCGCACAGAGTGGACGATATCGGGTCCACTCCGCCCTCGGGGTCCGGTCCCTGGGGGTCCCTTCGGGCGGACCGAGGTATCGCCCGACGACGGACCCTGCCGACACGTCCAGAGGGGTCGGGCCTGGGGTCGGGGCGCACGGACGACGTCCACGGAGGGGCGGGGCCGGTGGAGGAAACGTGACAGGTAAGTCGACAGGGGAGAGGTCGTCATCGAACCGGGAAGGCAGGCCCGACGTCTCCCCGTGGGGGTGGCACGCGTGGATCGAAGGACCCGTCTGTCCCGCCGACGACCTGAAAGAGTCCCCGTACACCCACGAACCCCCAGGGTCCTCCCGTCGGGAGTCGGTCCCGAGAGAGGTCTAGGGGGGAAGATCGTGTCGTGGGACCGGAAAGGGACCCGTCCCACCTGGACTCGCCTGGAGGGCGTTCTACAGAGCCCAAGGGCAGAGGTGGGTCGGTCGAGGGGCCGGAGGGACCCCGACTGGCTCGACCGGGTTGTGGGCAGGGGTCCGGGACCGTACCCACTCCTGTTGAGGTCGGAGGACCGGAGATCGGGACCCAGAGACGACGCACAGGCAGGGGGAACGCAGGGGAAGAGGCACAGAGAGGACTCACGGGGTGTCCACCAGGCACGGTGGACTGGAGACCTACAGAGGGTCACCTTCGGTGCCCGGCGACCACCGACCATCATGCTGGGGGCGGTGGAGACGGTCCCGTCGGGACGGGCGTCCAGACGGACGGACCCAAGGCGCACCGGGAGGGGTTGAGACGGACACGACGATACCCGACCTCAGGACCTTGGGTCGTCCACGAGTCATCTAGACGTCTCCCCGAAACTCGGCCGTGGGAGGGGGGGCGGTAGCGTCTGTGTGCACCCCACGGCCCCAACCCCCCTGACTCCCGCTTGGTTCCGAAGCCAACCCGACAGGGGACTGAACGGGAACCCCCGGGTCCGTCGGAGGTGTCTTCCCGTGGTTCACCCTGCCCCAAGGGTCCTGACCGTCCCCGGAACACTCCCGGGTCGTCCAGGTCTCCGACTCCGGCCTGTCACTGGGACCCCCACCGGCTCCCCAGTCCGACGTGGTCCCGGCAGCCCTCGGGACTGCCGGGGGGTTTCCTCCCAGGAAGACGACTACACCTCGGAGCTCCCGGTCTCGTCTGGTCGGTGACCGGCCCCAGACGGACCTCCCAGGACCCTCCCCGAAAACCCAGGGTCGACGGCACTCCCGAGGTCGTCCCACGGGGGTCCCTCCTCGACCGACACGGCCAGTCTTAGTGTCTTAGGTCAGCCGGCCCCCGACCCGGACACTAGGGGTCCCGTAACTCCCCACCCGTGACCCCAAGGCCGAGGCCGGGGTGTACGTGCCAGACCTCCTGCACCCTGTCTGCTGACCCCGGTCGACCACGGTCCTCGCTCGCAGCACATGTCCCGTCGGACCGAGGGAACCTTCGTCGCCGGGAGCTCGAGACCCCCACCCCCCAGGAGACACGAGACGGGGACGGTCCTCCCAGTACCCCTCCGGTCCTCCCAGTACCCCTCCGGTCCTCTCGTCAGTGGTGTCCGTCCGGGACCGTGTCTCCGGCACTGTGGACGGGCGGGTGGTGAGCCCGACCCGGGGCCTGTGACTCAGTGTCCGGACCCCGACGGCGACGGAGGCTCCTCGTTCAGGTCCGCCGTCCTCCTTGGACCTGACGTCGGTGGGAGGACTCTGCACGGGTAGGGTTCGAGCGCTCGACGGACCCACGGTCTCCCGGACGTCGACCCCGGTGGGGTGAGTGGTCGGAGACAGGAGGACCTCCCAGACTCATCCCGAACTGTCCTCGTCCGGCACGGGGTGCCACACACACCCGAGTGTCCGGAGAATTGCGAGGTCTGTCCACGGGGTTTACCCCCGGTCGTTGACTCCTCGCGTCGAGACGGGGAGGGGTGACGAGGTCTAGGTCCCCGTCTGGTCGGGGTGGGGTACCGAAGGACCGAGACCCCCGGCTGACCGTTCGTACCCTGTCCGGGTTTGCCTTACAAACAACTTACTGGTTTCCTGACTAACAGACCCTCCTCGAAGGTCAGGGCCGACGAGGCTCACCTGGGACCCTCGGGATCTGTCCGACGAAAGGAGCGTTTGCAGAGGCGAAAGGTGGGGATGGAACAGTGTGACGGGCTCACCCTGTGAACACCGGCCCGTCGTGGGGACCCTCCGCACTACGACTGGGCGGTACCCCCGGGGAGGACGGTGAAGCGGTGTCCGGCCCTCTCCGCCAGTCCCCTCGGCCTGGGGCACAAGGACCCGACCTCGGGGGAGGAGGTCGGACAGGTGACCCCCGGCCCGGCCCCGTGGAAGGGGTGTGGGGTCTGTAGTCGCCCGGGAACCGAGTCTGAGTGGCTCTGGTGGGGTCTGTGTGACACGGGGCGGATGTGGACTGGGCTGGCCCCGGACCTCAGGGCGGACACCGGGACTCGGACCGCGGGTAGGACCCCCACTTGGACCCCTCGGGGCACAGCCCTGACTCCGACTCCGCGGGTGGGTCACGGGACACGGGACGGGTGTGGACGGACTGAGGCCCCTGGTGTGGAGACGGGGCGGTCCCGGGGTGGGTCCTGGTCGGTTCCCCTGTCCCGTCACTACTGGTGGTCCCCACCACCCGACCCTCCACACCGACGGGTGGCGTCGCAGACCTTCGAAGGTTCCGTCAGGGTCCGTCGGACCTCGAGGACCCCCACTCCGCCCATGAACCTCAGTCCCGGACCGACGAGACGCGTCGTCCGTCCGACCTCCTTCCCCACGAGCCGGACGCCAGAACGACCGCCTCGCCCTCTCGCACCTCCACCCGGGCTTCCCCGAGCCCCAGACCCTCCGACTCTGCGGGGGTCAGTCGGGGGCCATCCACCTGGTGTCTCCCCGGTCCAGCCCTCCCGGGACCCCCGGGGGACAGGGCGGGACCGGTCCCCCCGGTGCCGGGACTCCTCGGTCGTCGCGACGGGCACCCACGTCTGGGGCTCACGGACGCCTCCCGGAACGAGGGTCCCAGGTCGGGTAGCGTTGTCGGGGTGGGCCACGAGACGCGAGGGCCCTCGGGGGCAGTGCTGGCGGACGGGTTACGGGGCGTCTGTCGGGGGGTCCCTTCCTCTTGTTCCCCCGCTCCCACCCCGTGTCCTCTCGACGGGACGGAGACTCGAGGAGGGCCTCCCCGGGGGCGGTCCACCCGGCAAGGGTCAGAGGACCTGGGTCCGTCCCTCGGGACCCGCAGGGGAACGGTCTGCTCCCCGAGGCGACCAGGGTCGTGTGGTTCTGGGGTCCGACCCGTGGGGGTCTGGGGCGGGGGTCGTGACCCCTGGTGTCGACGGGAGTGGGACGGACGAGGGGTCTCGGGTGACAGGGGGAGCCGGACCCTGGGAGGAGTCCCATGGACGACTCACGAGGGGCCTCGTGTCCGGTTCCCCGGGGTCCTGCGTGCCCCACCTCCCCCACCACCACGCCCTTGGGGAACCGTCCCAGACTCACTCCTCCCACCGGCCCCAGAGGGCGGTCCCGCGTGTCCGCCCACTATCGGAGAGAGAAGAGGGGCACTGTCGTCCACCCCGGGCTCCGTCGGCTGCGGGGGGTCAGTCGTGTCAGCACCTGCACCTGGCTCAACGACCGCTCGGTGGCCCCGGTCGGCCGTCGTAGGGCCCCCACGCCTGCCGGGGGACCTCCGGTGCCCGGTCGCCCCGGGGATGCAGCCGGGCGGGGCGGGGCTCGGGGCAGGGGCCCCCCGGGCGGTTCGGGTTCCGGTCGGGCGTGGTGCGGTGGAAACAGACTCCGACGGCGGGCGACCGGGCAGGGACGGCCGGTTGGGACACCTGGGACGTGGACCCGACGGCCGGCCCTGTGTGCGTACCTCTCGTCACCAGAACTCCCTCCCGTCGACTCGGGGAGAGCCCCCGGAGCCTGTCCGGTCCAGTCGGTGGGGGCCGCCGGACCGGAGTCTACGGGTGGTCCCGGCCGAGTCTCCCGACCACCGGGACGGGGACGACGAACCGCGGGTCGGAAGGGCGTTATTTCACAGTCTCGCCTGGGCTGACAGCCGGAGCACGACCCAGGACCCCGTGTCCGGAAGGGGGTCCCTCGACACCGGGGACACCGGGGCCGTACAGTGTCCCCCGGTCGAGTTCCCCCGCTCCAGTCTCCGCCCGTCCCTCTGTTCCGACTGGTCTTCCCCCGCGCCCCGGGTCGCACACCCGCCGGCCGACTCCAGGACGGGGCAGGTCCGGTACAGAACAGACGAAGTGTGGTAGACGGTCCCCGGGGCGTCCCAGCAGGAGAGTCCCACCGGTGGTCACCCCCACCGCGAGACGGACCCCTGGGGAGTCCGGTGGGACTGGGACCGGAGTAAGTCTGTTCACCAGACCGTTCCGGTCAGACACGTCACTGACACAGCCCCATCGGGACGGACGGGTTCTTTCGGACCCTTTCCCACCGTCGGACACGTTTCCGGGACTCCGTCCCCAGGCCTCCCCACCCTCACCGTCGGTCCGGTCCCCCGTCCCGTGCCCCACCTCCCTCCGTCTCTACCACTGTGCCCGGGTCCAGGATCCACCTGCCTCGGGCACACCTTTCGGGACGGGTGTCTCTGCGGGAGGTCCGAACGTCTTCCCGGGATTCGGAGTCACGGGGGCCCCGGTGCCCCGACACGGGACTCGACTCGGGTTCCCGTGGGTGCACCTTCTCCCGGGTCGTGGATGGTGTAGGTTCGACCCACGGGGGGCAAAGACGCGAAGGACAGACGTGTCTCCCGTTTACTCCCGGGTCTCTCCCGCTAGACCC
This sequence comes from Capra ibex, assembly GCA_006410555.1. Lineage (NCBI taxonomy): Eukaryota > Metazoa > Chordata > Mammalia > Artiodactyla > Bovidae > Capra > Capra ibex. The sequence continues at coordinate 95,755,300 of SJYO01041852.1, forward strand.
CACGGGTCGTTCCGCCGACGTCGCGGTCCGGTTGGGGTGGGACCCGGTCGGGAAGGGAGATGGGGCACAGCCGTCGACTCGGCCGAGTGTCCCTAGCCCCGGGGGCCGGAGGCACTGGGGGAGTTTGACTGCTTCTCCCAGGGGCTCGTCGAGACGGGTGCCGACGTCAGTGTTCGGTGTCCGGCGGACCGCGTTGTTGAGGTACAGACCCCCCGTTGTGGGGTAGGGACAAGTACCCAGTCCCTCGCTTCACGGGGGTCTGGTCCCGTCCCGGGGTTCGTCCCAGAGTCACCCGGGTCTACGGACCGGTCCCCGAGCCCTACCCCCTCCGTTCTGCCGCACCCACCAGGACCAGGACCCGAAGGACTCCGCCGCAGGGACACCCAGGTCCTCGTCACTCCCCGTCCCCCGACCCCTCTCCGGAGGAGGGACGAGGGGAACGTGCCCCCGGGGTGGGGTCCGAGTGGAACCCTCCCCTGTCTACCTTTGCGACACCTCCCGCCGCCGCCTCCAGGGACAGGCCCCGGAACAGGAATTGAGGGTGGGGTCACGCGTATGCGAGGGGACGCGGACCGGAGGACGGACGGTACCCCGGCACGGTTTCCCGGGTCGTGCATGTCGACGAGACCCATCATGTCGAGTATTCATGTGTCACCGGTCGGGAGACCGACCCACCCCTGGCCTTCGACCCCAACCCCCCGAGGTCCGGAGAAGGGAGGTGCAGTAGGACCTTCTGAAGGACCTCCTCCGCAGATACGACTCGGACCTCCTGCGCCAGTCCTGGTCCTTCTCGTACCGCCTCCGTTCTCCCCTGACGACCGGGTCCGTCCCACTCGGCGCGCCGTCTATGCCGTCTGCACGCCCGGAGGGCCGTGCCCTCCGTCGGTCCCAATTAGTAAACGGCCGCCGGAACTGGCAGTGGGACGAGGGCGCAGGGCGGCGAGGAGTGCGGTCGGGTCCTCCTCGGTACCCCACGACCCGGACCCAGCGGTCGGGGACGGGGGGCGGGTCCGGTCGGGACGACAACGACGACGATGACGACGACGGAGCGCCCCGTGTCGGGGTCCGACGGTCCCACTCGCGACTGGGGCGCCGAGACACTGGTGTCCGAGGGGGCCCGGGTGAGACCCAGGATCCCACTCCAGTTCCGACCCACACCTACCCCACTCCCCGGGTGGTACCCCTTTCACCTGGAAGCCCCGGCTCCACCCGCACAACCGACCCGGACCCCCTGTCCTCCGGCCCCCGAGGTTGAACGACCAGGGGGCGGACCCCCAAGTCCCCGACCAGGGACGGGAGACCCGGACAACCCAGGTGCACAGACTCCAATACCCCCCGAGACTTTCGGTGTGTCGACGAGAGCAGACTGGGGTTGGGGTCCTAAGCTCGGGCCCACCATCACTACGACCACAGGACCGAGGAACCTGACCCGCCTACCCCTCCCCTGTCATAAGTCGACTCCGGCCACAGGGGACCAGGGGCGAGGTTCCGGACTCCTGCGACTGTACGTTTAACTCCGTCCAGGAGCACACTCCCCGGGCGGGGTGTGGGGGGTAGTGTCGGGAGAGCCGGGAAGGGTCTCGGTTCCCCTCGGGGGTCCTGTGTTGCGGTGTCATTGAGGACACTGGGGACATTGGAGTCACTGGGGGTCGTGACGTCGGCACCCTCGTAGGGTCTGTCTCCCCGGGGGACCACCTCCCGAGTGGGGGGACGGGACCCCTCGGGGGAGGTTGCCGGGATCCCCGTGTCCACGCAATCCTCCCGAAGAACCTCCTCCGCCGCCCCCCCACCCCACCCCACCCACTACCCCCGTCCCTCCGCAGGCCGCGTCCTCGGCAACTGGGGGTACAGGGGGGGTCGTCACGAGTGGCTCCGGCCCGTCGGGACGTCCAAGGGTAAGGCGATGCCGCCGGCGTACGACGTGAGAACGTGACGTCTCCCTTCGCGGGTGTCCTTCACCACCCAGGGCCAGGGACGCGGGGGCTCAGGTGGGACCTCCGGGAGGGCGGGAGACGGGAGGGCTGAGGCCGGACTCGGGTCGTTCGTCGTCCACCTCACTTGCTCACTCCCGGACTCGCCCTCTCGCGAGGTCTCGCCGGTCGGTCGGTCGGACTCAGCCCCAGCCCTGCTCGACCAGAGACCCACGGGAGGGGGTAGTCGTGGGCGGAGTGGGGGTCCACACGGTGCTGAGTGTTGATACTGGCCCTGTCCCGGACCCCGATGACACACGTCCTGGGGCGAGGGGTCCCCCCGGGTCCACCCACGGACCCCCAGACTTCGGCCCCCACCCGCACTAGAGGACACCCCTCAGCCTCGACTCGACCCCATCCCCGAGGACAGGACAGACGCCGAGTAGGATGACGTCCGGACCCGCGACCTCCTCGGTAGTCGGACCCCGGACGTCCTCACCCCTTGTGGGCGGGTGGGTGTTCCGTCCCAGGGCGGGAGAGACCCCCGGTGTCTCGACGAGACCGATAACGACCCCGGAGCGGCGGGGGACGACCAGTCCGACCCGGGGCGTCCAGGGGCACGTCCCGCGAGGTCCCGGTCGCACGACGAACAGCCCCAGGTCGAGAACCCCACAACCTACGCCTCGGTCTTCGGACGGACGGGTCCGAAACTCTCGACCCGTCCCCACCTCACCCCTCCCGTCTCCGGACGTCCCGTGTGTGCGGGGCTCCTCGGAATCTTCCCCGTAGAACTTCCGCCGTCCGGGAACCGTTCGTCCCTCATAGTGCCACACCCACCCCCGGGTTTCGGACGCCCTGAGACTCTGCCGGGGGAGGGAACGCGCACACGGGTCGGGGGGCCCTGGGGACACGGAGACCGGGGACGGAGGTGCCTCCGAGTACGAGGTCGTGTGTCCTGGGGCTCAGTGTGGTGACGTGGACGGGACTCCGGAAGTGGCCGGTCCTGACGCCGTGTCCACTCGCCCCACCGCCCCGCCGTCCCGCGACCGGTGTCCGCCCTCGTCGCCGAGTGACACGGGGGAGGACCGGGGGGGGCGGGGTCGTTTCACGAAACTACTCTCGGCGATGCTCATGGACCTCGGCCCGCTAGCAACCCGGGCGCACGTGGTCCCGGCGCACCTTGTCACGTTCACGCGCCCCCCGGTCCAGGTGACACTCCCCTGGGCGGTGTGTCCATGAGCCCCACGCCGGGTCGCCCCGCCCGGTGCAGTGACTCGGACGCGAGACCCTTCCCGGTGGTCTCTCCCCGTGACCGCCCCCTTGGTCCGGATCTGTGGGGTGGGGGCGGGGGCCGAGCCCCGACTCCGGATCGAGGGTTCACGAGGGGGGTCGAACAGACTCGTCGGGGACGGACTTGCCGCCGAGGACGGTGGACTAGCACCGGTGGCCCTGGTGGCAGACGCGGACGGGGGGTCCGATGCGGCCCGCCGAGACGTTGTAACCACTCAGTGGGTCGGACCTCGCCACACCCGGGGTGCCGGTGCCGGGTCCGAGTGTCGTGAGGGCGGCGGGTGTCACGGACGGGTCGCGACGAAGCACCCCTGGCCGTGGCTCATGGCTCCGCACCGGTCGTGCCGCCGGAGCCCGGAGCCTACGGACGGGACCTTGAGGCTGGACGAGATGGTCCTCGACGTGCACCCGAGGCACCCACGGCGCCGGGAGGACCCGGACCCGGGGGTACGGATGACGGCCAGTCGTGACAGGGGTGCCGGGACTGGGGACGCGAGCCCTCCGGCGGGCCCCCGCCTCCGACGACCACCCCCCCAGTCCTGGGGGCGGGTCGTCCGTAGGGGTAGAAGGGGGGAACGGAGACTCCCCGAGACTGGGGGCGGGTGGGTGAACAGGGACAGGTGGTCCTTGGGTCTGTTCCTGCTCTCCGGGACCACGATGCACCACTTCCTGTCGCGGGAGAGGACCCTCATGACGGCGGACCGCCGGACGCCACGCGCGTCGACCTCCACCAGAGCCCTCCTCGTCCCACCCGTGGCCCGACCGGGGTGGGGGTGACCCCGGAAGAGTGAGGTGGGGATACGCGCCGGTGGAGAGGGGTCTCCTGGTGCCCGTGTAGACTCTGTACCCCTCTGACTCCGAGTGGTGTCGTCCCGACCTGGTTCCGGTGCGTCACCCAGCCGTGGTCTCCAGTCCCCCGGGTCCGTAAGACGTGACACGGGCCTGCCAGGAGTACCTGTGCCTATCGACCCACAGGGACTCCAGTCGGGGACCTCCCATCCACCGAGGTTCTCCGGTCGGACGAGAGACCGGGGTAACGGGGTCCCGAGAGACTGGGTAGGTCCCAACCGAGACCCCAGGGTCCGACGACCTTCCCTGTCCTTGGGGACGGTCCGGACGACCCGGTGGGACCGAGACGTTTCGGACACTAGTCCGTGTCAAGAGTAGGACGTCTACTCTTTTTGTCCGAGTCTCATTCAGGACACGGGTGGGGGGGTTCCCGTCTCGACCCGGACTCGTCCCGAGAAGAAAGTCTCCTCGACGGATCCGACCCCGACCTCCGTCCACTTGGTGACCTCCGGATCTCTTAGGACCTGTGTCGGTCCTGGACGCCGCACTAGGTCACTAGACACAGGTGTCTTAGGGAACGGTCCTAAGTCGGGGGCGGGTGGCTCCGGGACGACTGGGACGGACCCGGGCTTCGGCGACCTGGTCGACCTGCGGTCTGGACGCCGTTCTCCGTGTTCTTCTCCTGGAAGGACGCCGGGGCGTAATAGCCGCCGAGGAGGAGCGACGGGCCGAGGGTAGGGACCGACCGGCGGTAGATGTAGCCCTTGTTGAAGACGCGCCCCTCGGAGCAGGTGTGGACGACCCACCACAGACGGCGGGTGACGAAGAGATTGTCCACTCGCGGGGACCCAGGGTCACAGGTGCTAGGTAGAGCCACAGGGCGGAGGTTGGTAGGTGGAAAGGCGGGCGGGCGGGCCGGGATGTGCGCCGCAGGGCCGAGGTGGCGGTCGGTAGGCGCGTGTGCGGGCGACGAGGATTCGTAGTGGGCGCGCAGGGGCGGAATGGGCACATTCGGGGCCGGAAGCCAGGGAGGCGAGGGGCATCGGGGAGACTGAGTCCACCCCGAGGCGCGAGTCGAGCCACGACCCGGCCCTCTGACGCCCTCGGCGGCGCGAGGACGGGGCCCCGCGCCAAGGGTCAGACAGGACCACCGGCCAGGAGAGGGCCCTCGAGGGACCAGACCTCGAACCCCGCGCCGCCCCGCCCCACCCCGCCCCACCCCGCCGCGCGGACGCGTCGTCCCGCCACCCGCACCGCCCTACCCCGCACCGCCCCACCGCGCGGACGCGCCGCCCCGCCACCCGCACCGGACGGGACTCCGGGGCGGGGAAGGACGGGGAGGAGACGGGTCTTCCTCGTCCACCGGGGTACATCCCCGGGCCCCTCCTGCCGACCCGACCGCAGGCCCCAGCCCCAGTTCCCACACTCCGGGTGCTGGTGTTGGGTCCCCATCCTCGTCGCTCGAGTCTCGGCCCTTTTCGGACGGGTAGGTGACGAGGATTTAAGAGACGGAACTCCCCTTCCCCGAGAGAGCCCCGCCCCCCTTCCCAGGTCACAGTAGGGTCCCCAGTCCCCGAACACCGTACGACCCCAGACCGACGCACTCTCAGGCTTTACTCGTGGGGGGGGGTCAGTGGGATTCCTGATGTGGCGCCCCCACACGTCAACCGTGGTCGGGACACGACTCACGAACACCGGACCCGGCGAGGGAAGGGGCGACCTGGACACCTTCCGGGGGACCTCGGAGGGGACACCCGTCACCCTACCCTCACCAATTGTGTGACCTCCTGCGCTCGGTCGCAGAGAGGAATGTAGTCCCCTCCCCGGGTCGGGCCACTTCCATGGGTGGGAGACGCCCACCCCCGGGTCTCGTCACCAGGGTCCGGACCCGGTTCGTCCACCGACGTCGTCCCACGAGTACCCGTCCACACTACCCCCGGTCGCCCACTCTCCTCACGAGTCCGAGGACCTGGGGACCCACTGAAGTATCCTTCGGGACGAAGGTCCGGTCCCCGTGGCCCGTCTTGACACGGGGTCGGACCTGGACGTGGTTGAACCCGGGGCAAGTCGTGGCTCGGGTGGACCTGTGTACTCTCCGGGGACCGAGTGCGTCCGGAACCGAAGAATCTCCACCACGACGGTCCTGACACCCACACCGGCATTGAGCGGTGCGGGGTGGTGTGATGTCGGGCGACGTGGGGACGAGTCCAGAGGGGTCCCAAACCCCCGACCCCGGGACGTGTCACAGCCTCCTCCCCGCTCGGCCGGAGTCCCAGCTCCCAGCACGTCGGTGGTCGGGGGACGACGTGTCGGGGGGGTCCCTCTCGCAGAGGCACCAAAACCCGGTCGTGAAGAAGTTGGCGTGCTGCCTGCACTGTGTCTGTAAACCGTAGCTCTTCATGTAGGGCATGGGCGACATGAGCCACAAGTTGGGGTCACTGGTGCTGGAGCCACTCCGAGGCGGGCCCCGGCACACGCCCCTCGGCGTGGTCCGACCGGACCCCCTCAGGAGTCTGAGAGGGTCCTCCCTACTCTCTCTACCCCCGACCCCCTCCCGCCTCCCTCCCTCTTCCACTCCTCCTCCCCCTTCCAACAGACGTCAAGGGAGACCCCGGAGGGTCCTGTGTCGGGGTGCCGGGGCGCCCGACATGGGCACACTGAGGCACCGATGGAAGCCGACAGTGTCGGGGACGCGCCGTCCGACTGGAGGCTGGAGAGAGGGTGGGTCAGGACTAGGCCGACCTCTTCTTTCCCCTCGCGACGCGGCAGGCGAGGGTCAAGCAGGTCGGGTAGACGGACGGGCTCGGGTCGTCGGGGAAGGGGCGCCCTGTGTTTACGGTCTATCGCCCGACCCCGGTGGTCCTACTCTCACTCAAGCCCGTCCCCCGGTCCCAGTACGGGGGTCCTCGCCACCGGGTTGGGTCGGACTCGTGGGGGTGTGGGACACAGCCGGACGTCTGCACTCGCCGATGAGGGGAAGCGAAGCCCTCCGCGACCAGGGGAACCAGCGCCTGGTGTTCACGTCGTCGGGACTCCACATACCCCGGCTGTAGTCGGGGTTGTACGACACACGGCCGATGAAGCTGACGTCCAGCCTGCGGACGGTCCAATCGGACCTGTCGGGCGGTTGGGCCTCGAACCTCTCTTTCCCCAGGTGGAACTCTTAGACGTAGGGTCCCGTCGAGACCTGGGGACCCCTCCGTGAAAGTCCCAACCCCACGCCCTCCGACCCCACTCCCCCTCACCCGCCAAAGACCCACCCAGAGTCCGGGATTGCCCGGCGAGACGTGTCCCCCTGAGGCCGCCCGGTGACCGGACGCTCTTCTTGCCACACCGGATGGACATGCCGTAGTAGTCGACCCCGCTGCCGACACCCTCCGAGTTGTTCGGACCGCAGATGTGGGCGCACCGGTTGATGCACCTGACCTAGTTGCTGGCCTAAGCGGGGGTGTTCGCTGGGCGCTCAGGGAGGACTCGGGGGGAGATGGGGCCCCGGAACACAGGACGACAAGGGAGGAACGACGGTTATTTCTACAAAGGTTCTGGGGGGGTGTGTGTGACGGCCGGGGAGACGGGTTCGGGGGGTCGGGACGGAAAGGAGGGTCCGGTACTGGGGGGTGGGTCGAAACACCTACTGCCCGGGAGCCCCGACCCCAGGGGGGCTCGGTCGGGGGTCGACGGGAAAGAGTCACCTCTTCCCTCGGACGCTGGGGTGGCCCTCCCCAGACCGGGGTGCCGGACATCTGAAGGGTCGGTCTGACGAGAGTCTGGGAGGAGACGGGACGGGACTGGGGGTTTGACGAGGCCGGTGGGGCCGGAGGGACACAAGTACTTTGACTCGTCCGGGGAACGAGTGGGACGAGGATGACAACGGATCTTGTAAGACAGGGCACGACGGGGAGGGGGAGGTGAGTCGGAAAACCGCATGATCCTCCGGACCACCTCCGGACCCCTCCAGGAAAGGTCGAGGAGGGGCAGCAGTGTGTGTGTCCGTCCGTGTCTGGGGAGGGGAGAGACGGGGCGGAGTCAGTCCTGACGCAAGTCTGGACTGACTACCCCGACCTCTGGAAACGAAGCGAGGGTATCGTCCTTCAGGTCACCAGTCGGTGTCGCGGAAATAGTCCTCTCCTGCCCAAAGGCGTCCCTGGGGAGGAGGTCGTCTAAAACACAAAGTGAGACAGACGGGCTTATCCCAGAGTACCGGTGTGGGTCGACGACCCCTCCGACCCTCCCGTCCCTTGTCTTAACAGCCCTGTTCTAGTCTGTAATGGTCCTACCGCGGACCGGGGGACCGTTTCGGCCTCCTTATCTCTACTGGTGTCACCCACGGACGACGGGGTCGCACACCCACCCCGAATCTCGGAAGTCACCTGACCTTGAACACACCCGGTGTCGACCCCACCATCTCCGGCCACGACCGTGGGGCCGGGGGTCTTCCGTGTCGTCGAGGGTGACTACCTGGACCCCGGAGACTGGCGGGTAAGAACCGGAGGTCCTTACGACACCGAAGTCACGGGGGTCTGGAAACGAACCACACTCGAGAGGGGTTGGGACAAGGGACGCCCACACCTCACACCTAGGTAATTTCTCCACTGCACGCAGATATCTATCAGGCTGCAGTTCGGTCGGAACGTAAGGACCTCGCTCGACACGACTCAGTCCCTCCCTCGGTCGATGGAAAACACCCGACGAGGCCCGAAGGAGGGGTGCAGCGCGACACGGGGCAGGCGACTGGCTGCCCGACGTAGTCACCCGAGGACACGGGAGCCCACCCCCCTCGGATCGTCCTCTAGTCCCCTCTCCCCTCGCACTCTAACCCGACGACCAAAGGGACCGAGGGAGAAGACCCTACTGGAGTCCCAATGTCCAACCTAACACAGGAGGGGTCCAAGTATCTGACCTCAGGCTTGGGGGTCCTGGAGTCTTACACTGGACTAAACCTTTCTCCCAGAAGCCTCTCCCCCAGTGCAATTCTACTCTATCAGCGTCATCCGGGACTAGGTTATACTGACACAAGGGCATTCTTCCCTTCAGTACGAGTGTCTCTGTGTGTACCCTCCTTCCACTACACTTCTCTTCGTTCCCCCCCTGCCGGTAGGTGCCCACTCCGGCCTCCGGGCTCGTTCAGGAGTGCTACCGTCCTTCCTGGGTCGGGACGATTGTAGGAGTAGAACCTGAAGCCCGGAGGTCCTGTCATCTGTTAAAGACAACCAATTTCGGGGTCAGATGCCACGAAAAACCTCATCCTTTACCGTTGGGTGAGGCCACAAGAACGGACTTCTTAGGGTCCCTGTCTCCTCGGACCACCCGACGGCAGATACCTCGACGTGTCTCAGCCTTTGCTGACTTCACTGAATCGTCGTCGTCGTCCTCGACACCACAAAACAAGACATAGGGTCGTTTCCCATGTGGGTCTAGGGAGTGGACTTCCAGCGTTCCACATCTAGTGCGGGGAAGCACCAAGTCCCTGGGGTGGGGGTCCAGAACTCCGTCAACGGGCAGAGAGATTGATCGGGTCCCGATGTGTTAGTGTCGCCCGAAGGGACCACCGAGTATGCCATTCCTTAGACGGACGCTACGTTCTCTGCGCCCAAGTTAGGGATACAGTCCTTTTAGAGGACCTCTTTCCTTACCGTTGGGTGAGGTCATAAGGACGGACCTCTTAGGGTACCTGTCTCCTCGGACCGCCCGATGTCAGGTACCCTAACGTCTCTCAGCCTGTGTTGGCTCGCTGAGTGTGTGTGTGTGCATGTCAGTGGTGGCGACCACCAAGGGAGGTTCCGGTGTCGAAACATTTGTCTAGGAGAGACTTAACAGGATTGTGCAGTCGTCGACCCTGGGACCGGCTGTGTGTGACTGGAAAAATCGTCGAAGAAGTCTTAAACGAAAATAACACAAATCGCAAAACGTAAATACAAAAGCTCACTCTAACCGGACATTAAAAGGAAAGAATGCGACAAACTTACTGACAGACGTCCCGAAGGGAGTCTGGAGTGTCTCACTCAAATTCTCTGACGGGGAAGAAAGGGCCAGGTGGCCTCCCGACATCTGTCGGTCAGCAGGCAAGAGGGTCTCAAACCATCGTAGAGGACTCTAGGGACCGGGACAAGAGAGAAAGAAGAAAGAAATACCCGAGACGACCCAGAAACAACGAAGCTCCCGAGAAGAGACCGACACCAGGGGCCCGAGATTTCGTGCCCGAATCACCAGCGCCAAGGGCCCGAGGCGACGAGACACTGCTCACCCTAGAAGGGTCTAGTCCCTACCCTGGGTACAGAGGACGCGACCGTCCGCCTCGGAAATGGTGAGCTGGCGGTCCCTTCAGGGGGCCACAGAATAAATGCCCTACTACAAATAGATGACTTAGTAAAAAAAGTATCAGACCCCGAACGACCCTTAAGACAAAGAAGAACTCGATCGGATCCTCCGACGTGAAACCACTCAAAGACAGGCGCACAGGTGCAAGTAGCGGTGCTGTAGTAAGTACGACACGAGAGCCGCACAGTAGAGTGTACATAGCAATCGATAAAGGACAGTCGTGAACCTTCCATAAGGCGACCGAAGACAAGGATGACAACCCTTTAGACGAAATTTACCTTAGCACCCCTGCAGGGACCGCCAGGCCACCAATCCTGAGACGCAAAGGCTACGTCCCCCGTGTCCGAGGGAGGGACCAACACTTTCATTCTAGTATGTTAGGTACACCGGTTTTTTCTTTTTTAGCTTAACACCTAAGACAAAGAAGACTGTAGTGAAAGGGGACACTACGAGTCGCGAACTCACAAGTAGACACGAGAGTGAGCCCTACGCGCCCCCCCGGAGAGAGACAGAGGAGCACGGACGACACACGGCTGGGGACGAGTCGAACCTGCGAACGACCACGGGAACCGGCACCATTGAGCCCCAGGTCCGAGGAGGAGACGTCTCGAAGGTCACGGCGTGTTCCGAACCTCAGACGGTGTCTGTGAGCCATAGTCTGACGAGACCACAGTGCCGAGTCAAGTGAAGTCAGCGAGTCAGTACAGGCTGATAAACCCTGGGGTACCTGACGTCGTACGGTCCGGAGGGACAGGTAGTGGTTGAGGGTCTCGAACGAGTCTGAGTACAGGTAACTCAGTCACTACGGTAGGTTGGTAGAGTAGGAGACAGTAGGGGAAGAGGAGGACGGGAGTTAGAAAGGGTCGTAGTCCCAGAAAAGTTTACTGAGTCGAGAAGTGTAGTCCACCGGTTTTATGACCTCAAAGTCGAAATCGTAGTCAGGAAGGTTACTTGTGGGTCCTGACTAGAGGAAATCCTACCTGACCAACCTAGAGAAACGTCAGATTCACCGAGAGCTCTCACAGCGTTTACTATGGGTTTGAGCACTGTGTATCCGTCGGTACATGAGTCGAGTGCTACGACCCGGACAGCCAGGGACCGAAACGAGTGCCCCACCAAGAGCACCGGGCCTAACATACACCCAGTAGTCACCCAGAATCCACCAAGACGGGCACCGCCGACTGACCGAAAACCGACCCCACCGTCCCACTGACCCTGTGTGTAGAGGACAGTAGACCGTCCGATGGAACCCGGGTAAGTGCACCACCTCCGGCCCGAGTTTTCTTTCTCGCTCGCAGGGGCAACGGAAAGTGAGCAGGTTCGACCCCATCTGTCTGCGTGGGGTCGAGAGTCACCTTCCTCCAGTGTACAGTTCCCCGCACGTCCGGTCTCTACGACGTCACAGAAGTAGAAGGTACGAGAGACATGGGCAGACGACCCTGACGACACTGTCTTCCGGTGTCCACCCCCTCGAATAAAAGAGCACCAAGACCCCCACTTAAGTGCTAGGTCACTCCACCCAAAGACCCCTCTGAGGGGAGGTGCGGAAGGACGACAACAGGAGTGTACCGGAACGGGACACGTGCACGACTCTGTGTGTGTCTTTCTCTCTCTCTCTCTCGAAGAGGGAGATGAATTCTCCGGCGTCAGGACACCCTAGTCCCGGGGTGGGAATCCTGGAGTAAACTGGAAACAACGGAGGAATCTCTAGGGTCGAGGGTTGTATCAGTGGAACTCGGTCCCGGAGCCGTCCACCTAGTCACCCGTGTATCCACCCAGGTATTGTGGGACAGAGTGGTGCACCACTTACTCCTCACATCCTCTGACGCCCCGACCCTCCACCGCCAGTAGTGAGGGCGGGTGTGAGACGACCGGTGTTCAGGAAGTACACCGGGGTGGATGGACCCCCCTCGACCCTGGACGTCCCCGCTGAGTCCCTCAGCGGTCCCACCTCAGCCCCTCACAAACGGTGCTAGTCGACGACGCACAAAAAGAGGTCGGAGTGACTCGTCGACCTCTGTGCTCCGCTCCGTCGGGCAGGGGCCAGGGGTGCAGGAGAACACAAACATTTGGAGTGCTAGTGGGACTTTCTGCGAGTGTGTGCAGGGGAGTAAGTCCGCACACGAGTCGACGAGTCAGCACAGACTGAGAAACGGTCGGCCACTTGACGTCGGGCGGTCCGAGGGGACAGGTACCCTAAGAGGTCCGTTCTTATGACCGCACTCGACGGCAAGGCCAGAGCTCCCCTAGAAGGGCTGGGTCCCTAACTGGGACCCGGAGGACGTGACGTCCGTCTAGGAACTCGGTGGTCCCCAGGAAATCCTCGGGTAGTAGTGTTGCAGCCCGGCCCTCTCCTTTGTCCGGTCTCTTCAGCACGCTGCCAATTTCAAGTGAACCGACAGCTCACAGTCCACGGTGCAGCCTACAGTCCAGGGCGCCGACGTCTCGGTGACCACCCTACTGGCACGGGACACCGGTGCCCCAGGCCGGCACCACCGCCACAGGAGTCGTCACTGCAGGTCGTCGTCGCGGGCGCCGACACATTAGTCGGCCGAGACGGGGTGCCACCACCACCCGAAGAACCTTCCGTCGTCGACACCGGATACCGACACCTCCGGCCGGTCCGTCACCACGTCTCGACCCCACCACAGCCCAGAGGCCTCGTACCGACACGGGGGGCGGAGGACGTCGAGGACGACGACTAGGGACGGACGGGACCCAAGGTGGACTCCGGACTGCTAGAAGGGTGTCTAAGGAAGGGTGGAGTCACTGGTCTCAGTCGAAGACGGCGAACGATGGTCGCTGAGACCACGGTGTCGACTCCCTTGACAGACTCAGACGAATCCGTCGATACTGTCTTTGTTGTCTACGCCAAGAGTTGTCGACGACTCCGGCCTTCAGTCTCTAGTCCCACGGTCGGACCAACCCCAGACCCCACCCCCGGGAGAAGGCCCGTACGTCTACCGACGGAGACCGACACAGGAGTCCCACCCACCCCTCTTTCTAGTGCAGAAGAGTGCTCCTGAGATTAGGACAGGACCCCTGAGGAGGGAGTGCTGGAATAGTGGGGGGTTTCTGGGACGAAGAAGCATGGTAGGGGAACCCCAACCCGAAGTCGCACTTAAACCCCCGACCCCTGTGTTCGTACTAAGTGTCGTCCTCGAATCGTTGCTCTCCGGTCCCAGGGGAGCGGGGTCCAGGTCTCGCTCGGTCCGACCTTCCGCCAGGGCGGAGAGTCAGCGACCGCAACCCACCCCCCGTCGCCCGCCACCCGCCACAGACAAGGGTGTCGTCGGGCGCAAAAGACCCCGGGCACACCCTCGTCCACGTCGACGGCCCACACCGTCCTCGGACCCAACCCCGGTCCCGACGCCTTACGCCGTCCCGTGGCGGGGAGGGACACCTCTACTCGTTCACGGTCCGCGGACCCCGCCGTCTACACGACCACCGGGGGTCGCGGCGAGCCGAGTGACGGCCGACAGGACCCGGTCGCCGACCCCCCGTACTCTACTCGCCCGACGACGGGACGTCTCCGCCACGGGGACCTCCTCCCCTCTCGCTCCGCGGAGGACCCGGACCCTACTGGGACGAGGCGTAGCGTGGGACCCGTGCGTAAGGGTCCTGTAAGTTTGGCTCGAGTAGCGGGGGTGAGTCCCGGGACGGAAGAGTGTAAGGGTCCCTGTTGTCCCTACCCCCACGTGTCTCTCCTGCCTGAACCGGGAGAGACACGCGTCGTACCACCAACGACTCGACCCTGGGGTCGGGTCGCCAGAAGGGCGGGCACGCCGGGGGTACGAGACGAGTCCCGAGTCGGTTGACCCCAGTCAGGACCTCCACGGACGCCAAGACTCACAATCTAGGAGGAGACACTCTCCGTTCTGGACCTACCCTACTACTGTGCGTAGGCGCAAGGATAGGCACGCCTGAAGTCCCATTGTCCTGTGGCGTCTCGGAAGGGGGAAGGAGGGTTGGTCTAGGAGTCGGCGGAGTCCCACCCTGGGGCCGACCCCGTGTGACGAAGAGAAACGAAAAGTCTCACGGCCGGACAGAAACGGTGACCGGGGCCCCGGAGCAGCTACGAGGATTTCCGCACTCACAACCTCCAGCAGAGTCTTTGCCCCCGACTTCAGACTCTTCACCTGGGTGGACCCAAGGGTTTCTTGGACCCGTCGACTGGTCCCCTACACCCGGCTTCCTACCCTTTGGGCTCCGAGTCTCGAGGGGGCGACGTCACCCCCGAGAGCGCCCGAAAATGCCTCGTCGGACCTCCCTACCTGGAGGGGTTGGGATCGTCGGTCACCGCCCCGCACGTCCAGACCCTGGTCTGAGTCTGACCCCGTGACACCGGGGTGATTGGCGACCCTCGTCAGACGTGGTTCCAGAACGACGGTCCCCTGTCCTTACTTGGGGGGGTAGGAGGACGGATGCCTCGTCCCCACCAGACTCCCCGACCTTCCCTCGTCCCTCGTCCGTCCTCTCGGCCCAACCCCACTCCGCTGCAGGACCGGTCTCGACTGACGCCAGGCACCACAGGCCACTGTCAAGTCACCACCACCCTCCCTGTCCACGCGCTCCCACTTCGGTCGAATCTCCCTCCGTGTGACCGTTTGCCCCCGGGCGGGCCCCGTCTACGGAGAAGGCCCCCAGCAAAGGAAACGAAAGCCTTCCCCCCGGGGGGAGGGGTCCGTTGGGGTGACCCCACTCGTCGGAGCCTCGGGGTCCTAGGCTCGGAGCCGTCGCGCGTCAGGGTCTCCCGTCCCGCGAGTCCACCGGGGTCCACGGCGCCCCCCGCGTAGCGGGTCCGGCCCGCGCCCACCCCGTCCTGGCCGCCCGACCGTGGAGCCGGGGCGGGCGGCGCACGCGGCGGGGCGGGCGGCGGGGCGGCCGGCCGCGTGCCGCGAGCGCCTCGATAAAACTTTCACTGGGACCCGACCCGCCGGGCGCCCCGCCGCCCCTCTCCGCGCCGCCCCGCGCCCCTGGTACTGTCTTCTACTGGCTCCGCCGCGACCACCTCCCGGTCCAGTTCGACGCCCTGCCGTTCTTCCAGCCCCGGCGCCGCCCGCGCCCCGCCCCGCCCGCGCCCGCCGCCGAGTGCGAGGGAGACAGGGGCGTCACCTTCTGATCCACCGACCACGACGCGTTCGGAAGCGGCCACCGTCCACTCGCCCGCGCCCCGCGGCCGCGCCCCAGCCCCGCCCCCCCGGGCGCGCGCGCGCGCTAGCCGGCGGCCGCCGGAGGACGAACGCGGGCCATCCGGGCCTCGCGGCCGGTCGAGCGGGCTTTATCGGCCGCCGCCCGCGGGGCCCCGCTCCCGACATTGGCCTCTCGCGGGGCCGGAGCCGGACGCCCCTGGGAGGGCCGTGGGGCTGAGCCGGGCCTCGGGGCTGCAGCAGAGTCTGGGGTCTAGGGAGCCGGCTGGGGCGGAACCGTCCTCCCGACTGGTCTGGAGTCTCCCTGGACCACCCCAACTCCCCCAACCCTTTGGTCTCCCGACTTTCCCGTACTCGGACAAGACCGGGGGAGGGGGTAACGCTGTGTCCCTCGTAGGGTCTTTCAGGGGCGGGTCACCCCTGACTCGACACAGTGACTGGGGTTTAGGTCTACCCTACAGGTCGGTCTAACTGGGGTCCGCGGTGGGGGAGGGGAACGGGTCCACCTCGACTCCGGACTGGCGGGACCTTGTCTCTCACCCCTTTCTCTGGAAGAGACCCCTACACAGGACCCTGGGGGGGGTCAGGGTCGAGGGCGGGTCCCGGTCGCACGGGGGACCCTCCTCCGACCTGCCCGTGCACCTCGACCCGTAGAGGTCGGAGCCAGGAGTCGCTCGCCGCCGCTGGGCCTCCGAGACCCGGCCAACCGACGTCGACAAGGACCTCTGTCCACGGGACCTCGACCGGGTCCGGGGGTCCCCAGACACACGTGACGACCCCCACACGCACGTGCGACGGAGTGTGCACGCTCCGACAGCCAGAAGGCCGTGCGGACCCCCACAGACCGTCAAGGGTTCCTCGAGGGGAGGAGTAGGCAACCGGCTCGACCGAGACCCTCGACGTGCCAACGCCAACGCCTCGTTACCGGACACAAACCGGAACCTGTGTCAGAGGAGGATGGACCTTGAGTCGCAGGGGCGGTTCCCCGGACTCGGGACGTGGGCGAAGTGACTCGAGTGGACAGAGCGTCCGGGTCGGGGCACGGACCACGACCCCCTGGGATCAGGGTCCCTCGAGTCCCTCCGGACCGCCCCGATCCCCGGTCCTCCGTCACCCTAGGGGCGTGACCGGTCCGACACGTACCAGTTCCACCCCGCGTCCGCCACAACTGCCTCGCCCGTCCCCGACCGACCCCGGGCCCCGCCCCCGACGAACGTCCCTCCGACTACTCGATCCCGGACACGCCCGGAGACCCCTTCCACTGGGTGGCCTCGCGTCGGGGTCCGCCCGGAGCAGGGGGAACGACCCCGCCCACCACTACACGTCGGGGACCACCACCCACAGCACAGACATAGGATCTCTCGACCCACTCCCGACACGGGACCGGCCCGGGCCGTCTGTGTGGACATGCGGCCCCGGGAGACCGTGGCCGAGGAGTGGCGGTGTCTAAAACTCAGATATTCACCTGAACACCGACAGCTCGGAAAGAACCCAGAAAGGTGTGCGTCGGGACGCCCTCCCCTCGAACGGTGCCCGGATTCGCCTCCCTTCTCGGCGGAGAGGTCCCGCGGTCCCACCGCCCCGACCTCCCCTACACGGGTCTCTTCTCCCAATCCGCGAGGTCCGTCCTGGACCGGACCCCTGACCCGCCCTCCCCTGACCCGACCTCCTCCCAGGTACACGGGGAGACCCAACGACAGGCAGCACTCGGGACGCGGGGTGCAGGACCAGGGGTCTCAGAACCCTGGGGGTGACACCAGGGGGTAGGTCAGGTTCCTAGACAGGGGTGAGGGGACAGAGAGGAGGGCCGGGAATCGGCTACTCGGCCGGGGAGAGGCCGAACGACCCCCGGACCGACACTCCCCACGTCGACGGACCAGGGGGAATAGGACTTCTGACCGAGGGAGCCACCTGGACCCACCCCCCGTCCGGGCACGTACAACCCCAGAGTGACGCCTCTGAGGGATCTAGGGTCGACGTCGTCTCCCCTCGGACCCTTGCTCTCCTCCCTGGCGGGACGGACGACAAGCACTTCTGGGGTCCCGAGAACGAAAATCTTTAGTAAAGGGAGGGTCCACCCGGGTTCCCCTCGTCACCTCCCACAACCTCTGAGACCCGTCCACCCCCTGTGTCTCACGGGGAGAGGTGAACCAGGGAAGAGACGACAAACGCGAAACAAAATTAGTTCTGGTGAATACGAGTATTATTTCAAATCCATTAGTCTCCCTCCCCTTGATGATACCCGTCTCCCCTGCCAGAAATGACTTCGAAGTCACTCTTGACGGGGGTCCCCAGGGGTAGAGACAGGACCTGGCTCCTAAGGACAGACCCAGGAAAGGGGCCCGGTCCGGGGGCACTCTCCTCCCACCACACCGGGTGGGGCCGACCGGGACCCGTCGGAGAGAGACGTGGAGGGACCCAGCTCCGAGTCCTACGACCCTCTACGAGAGGGCACCAACCCGAGACCTCCCACCGGGTGGGTACCCGCTCCGTACGTTTCCCGAAGCTCGTCGGTTCCGTCGAGGGGCCCGTGACCGAGGCTCCCGGGACGACGTCCCTGAGGGCACACGTGACGGCCCCGGCGCAATAAGACGGGTCTTTTCGGCCGTCCTCCCTGGGACTCAGGACCTCGCCCGTCCCGGAATGTCTGTCGCCCCGACTCTCGACCACTGGGTTCCCGAGACCGGGATCGACTCACCCACACCAGAGGACTGAGGAGGGGGCGGGGGGTGACACACGAGGCGGGAAGCCGGTCGTCCCACAGGTACGGCGAGGACAGGACCCCTCCCGACGACAGGTGCGAGGGAGGACCACGACTCAAGGACCTCCCGCCCCCGGGACTGAGTCAGAGTGTCCACTACGACCCCGACCCCGGACGGTCTCCTGTGTCCGACCCTCGGGTCGACGAGAGTCGTTGTGGACCCAGGACGCCTGTTCGTGTCCTTGTCCCAGGAACCCCGTGCACGAGGGATTCGGGGGACTCGAAGGTAGGGTGGTCGGAGGTGGGGTGGGGTACGTCGCCGTCGGGGCGACTCCGCCCGTGTAAAGTTCTCTCCCCCCAGCCCCCCACTCCCCCCCACCCCCTCCCTCCCTCTCCCATGAGGGTCCACCACTGTGGGTTCTCCCAGGACGAGACCGGGGTGGAAGACCGGACCCTGGTCGGCACAGGGGGCCCTTACCCACAGGATAGAGTCAGGACCCCAACCCGGTCGGGGGTTCGTACCCGACTCTCATCTCTGGCCGGGAGACCAGGGGTACCTGAGAACTGTGTCTCCTGGTCCGAAGGACGTCGGGGACCCAGGTGGGTCCTCAGTCTCATGGGGCCTAGTCCAGACCGAAGACGAGACTGGTTAACGTACTGCTCTCACTCAGGAGTGACTCGAACGTTCCATTAGGGACGTCTCCCACCTACCCGTCGCCCAAACGTCCCCCGGGTCCCGGGACTGACGAGGACGACGACGGGCATACGACTCGGGCGTTTCGGGGGACCTCGGGTGCTTCGGGGGAACGTGGGGTGTTTCGGGGGACCTCGGGGTGCTTCGGGGGACCTCGGGGCACTTCGGGGGAACGTGGGGTGCTTCTGGGCACCCCGTGAACTTCGGGGGACCTCGGGGAACTTCGGGGGACCTCGGGACGCTTCGGGGGACCTCGGGTGCTTCAGGGGACCTCAGGCGTTTCGGGGGGTCTCGGGCGTTTCGGGGGACTCAGGTGTTTCAGGAGACCTCGGGTGCTTCGGGGGACCTCGGGTCACTTCTGGGGGCCTCGGGGCGTTTCGAGGGGCCTCGGGGTTCTTCGGGGGACCTCAAGGTGCTTCAGGGGACCTCGGGGTGTTTCGGGGACCTCGGGGCGCTTTGGGAGACTACGGGGCACTTCGGGGGACCTCGGGGGGGGGGGCCTCGGGGCACTTCGGGGCACCGTGGGATGTGTGCGTGTGCCACCCGCGTGAGAGGGGGACTTAACTTAGTCGTCGTCCGGACCCGGACACACAGGCCTCCGGGCACCCAGTCCACCGGACCCCGGGACCGTCCGTCCGGACCAGTCGTCGGGGGTCGGGGTCGGGAGCCCGCCGGGGACCCAGGCAACGGGTCGCCGAGACGCCTTCCGTGTCGGGTTCCAGTGGTACTGGCCACTCCTGACTTGGGGTGTCGTGACGAGGTCGGCACAGGGGCACCCACCCGCGGGCGGACAGAGGGGACGGCCAAGGCAGGAGGGACGGCCGGGGGGCGGGGGTGCTCCGGGTGTCGAAGGGCCGACGGGGGGGTCCGCGAGTCGGGGCCCGGCATTTGCGGAGGCCCCCGGGTACTGAGGGTACCAATAAAAATGTAGAAGTCCGCGGACACAGGTCGACGGACGCACGTCCGGCGGACCGTAGGGAACCCGGAGAACCCGAGCACACAGACGTTGTCTTTGGGGTGGGCGGAACGACGGGGGAGAAGAGGGGTCCATGGGGGGACGGGGGTAGGTCTTAGTAGGAGAAGAAAGGAAAGGGAGTTGGGACGGAGACGGGTGTTCCCCAGGGTATTCGACCGGCCGGAGACCGTCCCCCTTCCGGGACGGGTGACAGTGGCACCAATGACGTCTCGGACCCGGGGAAAGGAGACGGGTCGGATCGGCCGTCGAGGGGACCGGCCTTGTCGAAACGACAACGTGACACGGGTAAGAGGCGTGCGTCGGTCGGACCCGGACAAACCACTGTCGAGAGACCGGGGGCACTCGACCCTACTCCGGAGCCGGACCGAGTCGTCTGGGTGGGCCGACCTGGGGTGGATGTAGAGCCTACCGAGAAGGGGTGGACGTACGACCGGAGGCCCGAAGACGTGATCGACAAGGGAGACCGTGTTACGACAAGGGACACACGACAGGGAGCCCTCAGACACAGGGCAGACCCTCCGGGGGACTTGTCGACGACCGCAGTCCACGGGCGATGCCCGGGGACTTCTCGTGCAGGAGTCCCAAACGAAAAAACAGGTGGAAAAGGTGTAAGACGGGTAGAGGGGAGAACCCAAAGCCGACGTGTCTTCGGTCCGGCACAGGGGTCCAGGGACCCGGTGAATACTCGTCTCACTTGGCCTGAATCACGACGCTCCCTCCGGCGACCCCCCGTGTCTTTTCCTCCACCCCACCCGAGGCTCCCCGGGGTCGCCCGTAGAAAGTCGCCGGGAAAACCACTCGTCCCGGCGACCCGGAAACGGAAAAGACGTGGTCCTTGGACGGGGGACGGGGACCGACCCGAGTCGCGTCCGTCCACATCCTCCGGTCCCACCCGCGCGTACCAGGTGTCCGTCTGGGAGGGGTCACAAAACGCCACTACCCTGCCACGGACCGAGGACCGGTACCAGGGACGACCGACCGGACACCGACTCCCGGAGACGTACGGGTCTGCTCCGACACAATCACGGAGTTGAGACGCCTCAAGAGTAAACTTTCATCTCCGAGATACTCGACCCCTCTCCCCCAATAGAGACCAATGTCCGCTCCCCGAACCTGACCAGTCCGCCAGAGGTGGCGCCACGGGTGCGTCTCACACACACGTACACACGTACGCTCGTTCGTCCACACGCACACACTCGTGCGTCCGCGTGCGCTGGCTCACACACACACAGACACACACCTGGTGGAGCAAAGTAGAAGGGTGGGACCACCGGGGAGAGACGGAGGGAAATCGTGGCGGTGGGGCCGGGTGAGGTGGGGACGGACTCGGTGGGGAAAGTCCGGCGGGGAAGGTCCGGCGGGAGGTCCGGGACACCCATCGAAGTCGAGGGCGGGGGTCCCAGGACCACCGAGGTCCGGGCCACCGGCGGACCGACTCCGACCGACGACATTCGCCCCAGGAGCCCGGGTGCCCCGGACCGTACCTCTACTTCACCCGTGGAACCCACGTCCCACCCTTCCGACCGCCGTGAGGGAGTGACCACTGGCCCTCTGGAGCGAGCGACCGGATCACACTCCCCGCGCCGGGACCCACGAGCACCACCCCCAGGGGCCGGTCCGACCCGTCGGACACACCCGGGGACGTAGGAGGTGCGCACACAGGGCCCGGCAGCCCGGTGATGGGGGACCTCCGAGCCCGCGAGAGTGGGCCCACGTCTCGTCGACTCTGGGCGAAACAGAGTCCAGGGTCTGGACTCTTAACGACAAAGGGACCGCGGACAACGAAGTCGTCGAAGAGTGATTCGTCGTGAGAGATATCCTACCCAAAATTTCTATCCTAGGGAAATACCGACCTCGCTACCCCTCCCCCGCCCCGTCGACGACCCGGCCCCGGGGAGGACCGGGGTTCGAACGGTGGGAAGGGGACCCGGCGCAGGACGGGGTCGAGCACCCTCTGGTGCCGCCCCAGACCCCCACTGAGGAGACGGCGGTGGCAGTGGTCCGACACTGAAGCCCGCCGAAGGTGGCCCCTAATCCACCCCGAGCCGTGTCGGTACAGACGAGGGGGTGGTAAATGCAAGTATAACTTTTTCCTATGCTCACTGGGCGGACCACAGAGTCGAAGGACCCCGACTCCATTGTTTCACAGCGTTTGGGTCCCCGAGCTTTGTTCTCTCTACACGAGAGAGGGACAAGACTTCGGACCTTCGGGTGTGAGTCCCACAACCGTCCCGGTGCACGAAGACGCTTCCGCGACCCCACGTGAGAGGGTGGACGAGCCCGAGGACCCGAGTACCCGTGCAGCGAGGCACTGAACAGAAGAGCACCGGAGAGGAGACACACAGCCACAGAGGGGAGGGCAGAGAATGTTCCTGAGAGTAGAAATCTAAACCCCGGGGGAACCTGTTAGGTAGTTCTAGGAATTGGACTGATGTAGACGTGTCTGGGAAAGAGGTTTGCTCCCGCACAGACGTCCAAGACCCTCAGTCCTGTACCTGTGTAAAAAAACTCCCGCAGGGGTAAATGGGGTGGTGTCTGTCCACTCCCGTGCTCAGATAAGAGTTTAGAGACATTCTTCGTCTGACACTCGACTAAAATCCGTCTCGGTCCTAGGTCCCTCTGACCTATCCGGCCCCCTTTTCCCAGAGCCCCTGTGTACAACCGAGTCCGTGTGTCCAGGGGTTTGGTCGGAACGTTCCCGTCCGCTGGAGGGGGACACTGTCGTCCTCCGTAGTCCCTCGGCACCCCGTTGGGTCCCCGGGAACACCGTTCGGCCTGAGGTCTGGCTCTTAGCCGTTTAGGCCCCGGACTCGGTTTAGGTGGGGCAGGGAACGAAGACACTACTTCACAACAGCCTTGTGTCGGCATGGGCACGCACACCAGAGGCCGACGAAAACGTCAATTCTTCGACACTGTCCCTGGAGGGGCCCCCGACTCGTCGCTTCTGAGGTGTGAGGGTCGCGTCCTCCCCGCCCAAGCTAGGGACTACCCCCTCGATCGAGGGTGTCCGGCGTCACTTCCTAGGGCCTCTAGGACGGACGGTGACCCTTCTAGTCTTTGGGGTCCCGACGTCGATTCTGGGCCGTGTCGGTTTATTTATTTATTGCTTGTCTTTTTTGACACTGTCTCTGACGCACCCGGTGTGTCGCCTTATACCAATGACAGACTGGAGAGGGTCCTTCCAAATGCCTGGGACGAGAACTGATGTAGTATCCCTCGTATTGAGGACTTTGTTTCCTCCACTGTCAGAACGGGACGGAAACGACCAGTCCGGTGCTGGCTTCGTTTGTCAGAAAGGACCCTATCTTCCCGGAGTGGGAGTCGCCACGACCCACCGGCCTGACAACGTCGTCTTCTCCTGGCGGAAGCGCTCGAGCGGAAGGTCCCACCCCTCGCACTGCCCTCTACCCTGTCGGTCGGTGTGCCGCTGTGGTCGCCCTCTCCGGCCGGAACGGTCCCCCTCGTCGTCCTCCACGACGCGCACAGACCCCTCGTCGGACCACACCCACCGTCCCGACACGAGGGCAGGCGCCGACGGGGCCACAGGTGCGCGAAGAAACGACCCTCAGAGAGACACGAGTGCCGGAGGGGTCCGAAAGAGGAGAACTCGGAGACCACTGTGAACCCCCCGTAAAGGTATTGTTGTGTACGGGAAATACGGAGGGCTCATTGATTAAAGAGAGACCCGACCCGGCGCGCAAAGGTTCCTTCGACACAAGACCTCTCTTGTACGGGCTTGGGAGCCCACCGTCCACCCAAAGGCACCCGAGACCCCAAGACATATAAGAGGACTCTTACTTTTGTCGGAACGAAAAAAAAAAAAAGGGAGTGTATTCGTAAAGTTTGCGATCCCTGTCCCAGTGTCTATCCTTCGCCTCGGGGGTAGGGTCCGGAACCTCCAAACATTTGTCCTCAAACGGCCTCGGTCGGGCAGGGCGTCCGACCACAGGTCAGACGGACACCGACGCGGGGGTGGACTGGCGTCGTCACACGTAGGTCCTGTGCGGCAGTCGGGAGACAGAAGTACCCCGTCCCCAACTGCCGTCCGAGAGGCAGACGACCGGATCGACTCACACCTCAGTCCGAGACCCCAGGCTCACAGGGAGCCCAGACGTCCCTCCGCAAAAGGTCACAACCCGCCCCGTCCCTTCACGAGGTTGGGCTCTCCAGGAGGTCACGGACGGGGGTCGGGAGAGGACGGGGCTGCTCTCCCGAACAAGTGACTCGAGCCCCGGTGGAGTGTGAGATCGTAGATCCACAAGTGTAGTCCGGGTCCTGGGAGTGGGAGTCGTCTTTGACCTGACACCGGCCCGCCCCGTGCGGACACGAGTCCTCCCTACGTCCCCGGGACCCGGCCCACCCGCCCAGGGACGGTCCCTCACAGGACTCGGGTGAAGACGGGCGCACCGGGCACCGGTACATCCCACCCCCATGGAAAACGCGTACTCCCCGACCTCCGAGTCCCACGGGTCTCGAACGACCCCCGTCCGGCACGGACCTCGGACCCAGAGACCCCACACCGCCCCCACCACGGCCCGTGAGCCCCACCACCGACGTGACTGGGGGTGGAGACGTGGGGGACGTCTGACGGACGACTACGACCGGATGTTCCTGTTCAGCCTCGCACGGTTCCCCGAAGCCCTCGCATCGTCGGACTGCGACCTCCTGTAGACGCCCGACCTCGGGCCGGACGGGATGCTCCCGGACCGGGTGTGTGACCGGTAGCAGACGGACAGAGTCCGGCAGTACGACCCGAAGCTGTCGGCACTCCGGTACACGCGGACCCTACGGGCCTAGGCGATGCGCGACCCACTCCCACTCACGTGGGTCCCGGGTGCCCCTACCGGAGACGGACGGGAGTCCCCAGAGTCCCCCAGAGTGACGACCCGACGTCTCCGGTCCAGCGTTGAGGGTCACGGACAACTCGCGGGAGACCAGCCGGCACTAACCCTGTTACCATCCAAGTACCCCCTCTACGGAGAACTCGAGGGCTCGAACCGGTGTAGGCACACTGGACCCCCGGAAATCGGGATCACCCACTGACGGACTGGGGTCTCGGTGCTCCTCCTCCTCGGTCGGGGGGACTCGGGGTGTTCCCCCCCACGCCCCACGTCCTACCCCACGAGAGCCCTCTTCCCGTTCTGGGTCGGGGGGGTCGACGGGTGGCCCGACCAGCTCGTCTCCGCGCGGCCGGGGGCCGACTCAGTAGTCTTGGGTGCCGACCGTAGAAGATAGCTTCACGTCGATCGAGTGTCCCGACGCAGTCGAGGCCCGTCCGCCGCCCCACCGAGCCGACACGCGCACACGCACACACGTGTGCACACACACGAAAGTCCAGGAGCACGTCGTGTCCGATGACGCTCTGGGGCTCGCATCGAGGGACACGCACAGGTCCTCCTGGTACAGCGAACGGAGTGCATGTGCATCGCCACACATGCCAAATTAGGGTTTCGGGGCGCAATAGAGTTTTCGGTGCCACAAAATTGTGTGATAATTTGTCAATTTTTACTTTCGAGCTTCGGGTACTACTTGTCTTTACAGTTTTAGAATTTCGCTTCGACCAGACACTCGGCAGAAATTTGGAAGGGTAGGCGTAGACGGGGCTACGGTGTCGGTCGGACCCGAAACAAATTCGACAAAGTGAGTGGTACCTGAAATACGTGACTGAAAAAACAACAAATTTAGTAGCAATTTTATAGTGACTAGAACCGTGGACAAAACGTGGGACTCATTCCCCGGAGCGAGTGGAGTCGGGTCGGGTCGATCGCCAGTCGCCGAACAGGGCGGAGGCCCTCGGGGGCCTGGTCCGTAGATCCCACCCCCTACGCACACCTGCCGGGTCACTCCCCCCGCGTCCCCGTCCTCCCTTCTCGGGAAAGGTCTTTCAAGAGGGCAACCCCAAGGGCGGTCAAGTCGGACCGAGTCGCGCACTGAGGAGAAGACAATCCCAACCCCCACCCCCTCTCCCGTCCCCGGACCACGTCTCCGTCGGCGACGGGACAGGACCGTGGAATTTATCTTTAGTGGTCCTGCTCCACTACCCAACACCTGGGGGTCGGGGGACCCCGGTCCGACACTCCCAGGAACGGGTCCCGGACGACGGGTGGTGCCCCCGAGCCCACCCGAGTCCCTCCCTCCTCCTCCGTCCCGACCCCGACCGGGGAACCGAAGCCCCACCTGGGCTCAGACCACCCGTGTCCGTCCCTCCGGCGGGAGGCGAGGATCCGGACCTACAAGACCCTACGTGGGGAGAAGGTTCCAGGAAGGCTCCGACCCCGCCCCGAACACTCCGCTCTTCTCGAGTGGTGGCGGGAGGACTCCCCGAAGTCCCCGTTTCCCGACTCGCCTCCGTCTCTCCTCCAGAGCCCCTCGATTGACAGTACGAGTCACGGTCCCTCTGGGAGAGTGACCTCGCCCCTCCCGGACGCCAAAGGACGCACAGGGACGTCGGCCCGACCCTGAGAGGTCTTCCCCGGCCTTCGACCCGGAGGATCCGGAGGCACAAGGGTGGAAACCTTACCCCGGTGTCGTCGACGTGACCCACCTCCAAAGAGTCTCCTCCGCGGGCTCCGGAGCCTGAACGGTCGGCCCCGAGCACACAAAGAGGGCCTCGAATGACCCCAACCAGGTCGGAACAATCCCACCCTCCACCCCCGTGAGTCCCACCCGGGGGAATCCTGCCCTGTCCCGCCCAGAGACCGCGGCCCACCGGGACGGGAGTCCTCGACTGTGGACCCGAGGACGAAGGACCGACGTAGACGAGGGTCGTTGTGAGACAGCGGGGGCGGGACGGGGTCACGTGTCCAAGGGGCACTAGCACCGAGGCCCGTGGTTCGACCTCTCACCGGGACGGTGGGACGTGGAGACGTTGCTGTAGGAGCACCACCGGTCCCTGCAGGGGGGTCGGCACCGCCCCGTCACCTTCGACAGCCTGGAGGCCGCGATACCCCGGCACGGGTTGCCCAAGTAGAAACTTCCGCCCTGGTCCACACCTAAGACATTCATGCACCCGGCACCCGAACGACCGGCCCGGCACCGGGGTCTCGGCCCGTAGGGTGAACGGGACCGGAGAGAACCCGGGCGTCGACGGACGCCAGAGTTTCTCCGGCCGCGAATCGGGGGTCGGGGCCGACCTCCGTCCCCGAACCCCGACACTCGCACGTGGGAGGGTGTGCTTCAGTCACGTCCCGGTGGGCCCCCCGCCAAGTCCCGGGCCAGTGTCCCGAAGTCTCGACGAGTCGACCCTTTCTTTCTCTTGTCTATACAGGTGACTCAGATACGAATCACCTGTGAAGCCGAGGGACCCGGGACTCGGGGGGTGGGTCCGGCTGCAGTCGTTACTCCCGACTTATGCCCCCGGGTCGTCACTCGCCCCACCGCGGGTCCCGACTCCACCACAGGC
This sequence comes from Capra ibex, assembly GCA_006410555.1. Lineage (NCBI taxonomy): Eukaryota > Metazoa > Chordata > Mammalia > Artiodactyla > Bovidae > Capra > Capra ibex. The sequence continues at coordinate 95,782,530 of SJYO01041852.1, forward strand.
TCCGGCCCACTTGCGACGCCCCTCGATCGGAGGTCGACCCTCTCCGAGCCGCCCCCCTTACGTGTCCGGGAGCCCACCTCTCAAGCCCCACGTCCCGCCGCCCCCCGATACAAGGTCACGGGGTCGGGCGACAAGAGGGTCACTTCCCCCGGCGACACCCGGAGGTGAACGACAACCCCCGCCCCTGTCAGGGAGGGAAGGAGACAGACCTCCCGGGCTCGGACAGACGTCGGGGTCCGACAAAAGGCCGGCTCACGGACGACGACCTGGCTGAGCTACTGCTTCCACGACCCGACCTCCCACGCCGGACCCACCCCCGACACGTAGGGTTTAGACCAGTCGGGCTCTGGGGTCTGCGTCCACCCCCCAGTGCCTAGGGAGGGAGCACACTTCCCACTAGCCCCGAGGCTCGACCTCCGATGGAGGGGTGGGAGAATCTCCTTGTGTCTAGCGAGGGGTTGGGTGTCGGGGACCTCTCCTGTCTCGGTCGGTCCCCGAGGGTGTCCCGGGTCGCGTAGGGCGGGGGGACGCGAGGCCTCGAACTAGCGTGGACCTAAAGAGACCCGTGTCCCTTGCGCGAACTCCTGTACCAGTATGACCTCCGACCCAGACTCCGGGAGTAAGGCGTTCCCCGCCCCCACCACACTCCGCCCTGTCCAGGCGCCCGGGACCGAAACTGCCCTGCTCTGCGTTTGACGACTCATGGACCCGTCTGTCCACTTGTTCGTCCAACCCCGACGTCGACTCTGTCGTCCGGCTGACGTCGGGGACCTAAAGCACGACTACCGAGCAGGACCCGCGGTCCCTCCAATCTTCGAGACTCTACGACGTCTCTTTCCGTCCGTCCCCACTGCATCACCTCCACGTCCGCCCGACCCTCTCACCCACGAAGTCGGGGCCCCGACCGTCCCCGCGGTGTCGGCCTCAAACGTGCTCCGAGCCGGACACGTAAAAGGACGGACCCCCCAAAGCTCGTCCTTCCTCTCCACTCGCGTCCACAACCGGACAGGCGGACCCCGACCACCCCTTCCGGACGGGCCCTCCGGCAGGTCTCAGGAGAGGCGACCTGGAATCTCCACGCTCGTCGTCCGTCCACCCCCCGGGGAGGGAACGTACCTGCCACCCCCCGTCGTCCGACGTCGTACGAACCATACACACCGGCGGGAAGGGAGGACTCTTGCCTCCCCGGGACCTCGACGACCCCGGGACTGCCCTGTCTCTGGTCGTAGGACCTACCTGGCCACCCTGAGGACCCCGGCTCTGAGTCCGTCCCACCGGACACCGACGGCACTCCTGACCCTGCGTCCGGTGCCGACCGCGACCACACACGGGAGTTCACCCCCGCCGGCCCTCCTGGCCAAGGAACCTCTGACAAAGTAAACGGTCCTGCATTACATTATCTCAGGCGACCTACAAAAGGGGGTCTCTGGAGTCTCAAATTTTAAGGTCGAGAACCACACCCACCCGAGGAAGAGACTGGCAGCTACTAAGGTCCGTAGTCTTCAGCGTCCCGAAGGACCCTCCCGCCTTCGACGTTGAGTTCGACGACTCAGGACAGGGCCCGTCCGTCCGGTTGTCGCACTTGACACCGGCCGGCACGACCCCGAAGACACGTTCCGGACTCAAACCCGGAACCCGAGACCCACCCGGGCCGCCCAGACGGACCTGGGCTCCCGAGGTCCCGCCCAAGAGGGAGGGTGTCTTTCAGGGAGAACCCCCAGGAGGAGAGGGGACGTCTGACAGACCTCCGGGGACCGGTCGTGGCCGGCCAGTCGCCACCGGTCTCTTGAGCCACCCGCGCCGCCCACCGACCCGGTCGGAAAGGGCTGTGGGACGGTGGGCCGCCCAGGGTGCCCCGCGGCAAGAGGAGGTCCGGGACCATCCCCGGCGCCGAGACGGCCAAACATCTGCCAGTGGTCGAGCCCACTGCGTCCCGCCCCACTCGTCCCTGGTACGTCGGGACACACACACCAGTCTCGGTCGTCCGGTGAGTCCTGCGTCCGGAGGATCCGCCTCCCACCGACCAAGTCGGGTCCCCGGCGCATCGCTTACTCGCGTAGGGACGGACTCTTGTCGTCGGACGGGGAAGTGGCAAGACGGGTTTAGTTCCAGCCCGGCCCCGACCCGCCCAGGAGGGGCGGAGAAGGTCAGGGGTCCCCAGGGTCCACAAGGGTCCGAACACCGGTGTAGGGACGACAGACAAGACCGAAGTGCTCCAGGGTGAAGTGCACCCTGTGTCCAGTCACCTCAGTTCCGGGGAGCTATGAGTCCTCCCAGACTCTCGGAAGTGAACCCGGGTGGACGTCTCTCGGAAAAGGTCTATTCCCGGGTCAGCGTCCGAGGTCCCACACTCGGACAGAAGACCCCGGTGGTAGGTCGGGTACTGTTCCAGTAGGGTTGAGACTTCTGCAGTCTTAAGTCTAGAGTCCCTCAGACACCCGGGGCTCAACCTCGCCCCCAATCTCAGTGGTCTTCCGAGACCTTCCAAGACCTACTTCCTTAATTGTAGAGGACGGGTCCCGTCCGGGGTCGGACCGGGGACCCGGGATCTCGGTGCGGGGGTCTGGCGAGGCCTCTCGTCGTTGTCCTGTGACCGGGGAAATGGGTGTGACTCTGTGGTCGCTGACCGACGGTTCTCTCCCGGGACCCCTCACACCCCCGCCCCAGTCGCGGGAGACCCACAACCCCTCCCCCGAGAGACACCGAGACCCGTGGGATGCCCACCTGTACACGAGAGACACCGGAGGTGTACCTGTCGGTTCTAGTGACAGAGACCCCACCAGCGTCGCCGCACAAATCCCGAGGACCCGTCCCCGTCCCGTCCGTTAACCCCCACCACGTCTCTAAACCCCGTGGGAAGCGGGTCCTGTCCGAGTCGACGTCCCTCTCACCACCTGGACCCCGTCCCCCGCCCACAGGACGGCGTCGGCCCTTCCGAAACCCCTCCAGACCCCTCCGTAAACGTGTCCCGGATTCCCCCTTACCTTCGAAGATCCTGTCCTCGGTCCCCTTCAGGGGTAGAGAGTGCAGCCGTCCAGGACAGTTCCTGTGAAGATTCCACAAGGGGGTACTCGGCCGACGCCGGGGTTCCCAGTCCCAGGAACTGATGCCTCCCTGAGGTGCCCACCACCTGCCGCCTCAGGTTCCGACCACGGGTGACGCCGAGGCGGAGAGGAGGAGGGGTCGAGGACCCCAGGTCGGGTAGAGCAGTCGGGGAACCCCTCGTCGCTCGTAACATTCAGTAAAAGTGTTTCACTCACAAGTCAAGTCAAGTCAAGTCAGTAAGTCAGCACAGGCTGAAAAACGCTGGGGTACTTGGCGTCGTGCGGTCCGAAGGGACAGGTAGAAGTTGAGGACCTCGAATGAGTTTGAGTACAGGTAACTCCACCACTTCGGTAGGTTGGTAGAGTAGGAGATAGCAGGGGAAGAGGAGGGCGGGAGTTAGGAAGGGTCGTAGTCCCGGAAAAGATTACTCAGTCAAGAGACGTAGTCCACCGGTTTCATAACCTCAAAGTCGAAGTCGTAGTCAGGAAGGTCACTTATAAGTCCTGACTAGAAGAAATCCTACCTGACCAACCTAGAGGAACGTCAAGTTCCCTGAGAGTTCTCAAAAGAGGTTTTGGTGTCGAGTTTTCGTAGTTAAGAAGCACCCATATATTCACTCATATCACTTATATATATACCTTGACTCATATCACTTCGAGGTTATGAAACCGGTGGACTACACTTCTCGGTTGAGTAACCTTTTCTGGGACTACGACCCTTTCTAACTTCCGTCCTCCTCTTCCCCTGCTGTCTCCTACTCTACCAACCTACCGTAGTGGCTGAGTTACCTGT